>SNQJ01S0000922.1:182272-204232 GCA_010110895.2 Picea sitchensis
TGTTGTATATGCATGTGCATTTTCCTTCATGTCCAAATACCTTTATCAATCTTGCGGTCCAAAACCCATGACTAGGGTTGACATCAATGACAACATTCAATCTTCCAACAATGTGAGTGCCCTATGAGAGACCACCCTCTTTTGTGGATTTCTAGCCTCAACTCAGGGGTGAATGGTTTTTGAGATTTGGAAGAGTCGGTCTACGATTGGTTGGAATTTCCATCCCAAACAATTGGTTGCACGATTATTGTTTAAGTGTTTTATCTTGTACTGAGTTATAGACATATGGTTTTGTTGTGCATGAACTCTGCACAAATGAGAATGACTTATATGTTATTGTAATGAACGATTTAGTTGTATCTCATGTTGATTATTAGAATACTTCAGATGCATATGTTTTATGGTTATTGTTGTAGCTAAATATGTTATAAATTGTAGTTGTAGGCTATGGGAAAATGGATAACAACAAAAGAATGGATTTGATTAGAAGAATTTTTGTGTTATGTGTATTCCGCATGTTTTTTTTCCTAGTTGGAGGCTAGGTACATTACTAAAATGTTATCAGAGATGATAAAGATAAAAAAAAATCGTGACATGACGCTACTATGGTGGTTGGGTATGTTACAAAGTGGTATAAGAGCCCAGTTTTTCAACACTAAGCCTGCATGAGCCACTTACTAGATAAGTGAAATTACAGAGTTGTAAGAGAACTATCTGACAGAGGGAGAGTTCATTTGTAAATCATTTTACAAAATGTTTACGGTGTTCAGTGGTAAAATTGGATGAAATTGAGCAAAATCCCTAAGTTCCTGCAACTAATAATGGTTATTTTGAAGTGAAAGAGTCAAATTTGAAAAGAAATGAACAGATTTTTATGTACAGGGCTTGATTTGGTTGTATTGAGATTCTTTTCATATCTCTATTGGCAAACCAAGAAGGAATTTTAATTTTGGGAAACTTTTAGCAATTTTGGAATTTTGGAAAATAGGCGAAATTGGAAAAATTTCAGTATTTTTCCATACGTTGATATCAACATGACATGGGAGGAGACACATGTCAGCTGATGTGGAGACATGTGACATGTACTTTCATGGTGGAAGGAAAACAGAGGAAGGGAGTTAGAAAAATAGTTAAGTGTTGGGACTTATTATGATTATGTAAGTCTGCAAGTCCACAAAGGTAAAAATGGCTAAGTGTTGGGACTTATTATGAGTTCATGAGTCCGCAAGTTTGTGATTTTGTGATTCTAAAAGGGTAAAAATGGCTAAGTGTTGGTACTTATTATGATTCCATGAGTCTGGGAGTCCGCAAAGGTAAAAATGGCTAAGTGTTGGAACTTATTATGATTTCATGAGTCTGCGAGTTGCAAAGGTAAAACCGGCTAAGTGTTGGACTTATTATGAGTCCGTGAGTCCATGGGTCCATGAGTTTGTGAGTCCACAAAGGTAAAAATGGCCAAGTGTTGGACTTATTATGAGTCAATGAGTCTGTGAGTCCATACAAATAAGTGTTGGACTTATTATGAGTCCGTGAGTCTGTGAGTCCGCAAAGTTAGAAAAATGGCTAAGTGTTGGACTTATTATGATTCTGTGAGTCTGTGAGTCCGTATGTCTGAACAGATGGAAAAATAATCTAAGTGTTTATACTTTTTGAATATACTTATGAAAGGAATAATTGTGCTTTCATGACTTCACAGGTCCGCAAGTCTGTGAGTCTGAATAGATGGAAAAATAATCTAAGTGTTTTGGATAGACTTATGAAAGGAATAAATGTGCTTTCATGAGTCTGTAATATTGTGATCACGTGACTCCATGTGTCTGAATAGATGGAAAAAAAATCTTATTGTTGATACTTTTCAGATGGACTTATGAAAGGAAGAATTATCCTTTTGTGAGTCTGCAAGTGTGCGAGTTCATGAGTCTGTGAGTCTGAATAGATGGAAAAATAATCTAAGTGTTGAAAAATTTCGGGAGAACTCATGAAAGAAAGAATTCTGATACATTATTGGAACACAATTGTACATAATTTCATGGATCTTGTTAATTATTTTAGCCTAACAAATTTTGTTGGCTGCAAATCTTGCAGAAATAGAGGTACAGAGAAAAACTTAGTTCTTATATGAGGACTACAGTCATGAAAGATGATCAAGGGTCTTACATCCATCAACAAGAGTTTAGATGTCAGCATATTAGCATGGGTAATGTTGAAATAGATTCAAATGGAAGAAGATATAGGAAAGATCATGTCACTATGAGAAGTTTGCATAGGGAAGTAAAAAGATACAGGGCCTATAATGAAAGGATTATGAAGTCTTGGGAAGATATACTTTAGATCTAGAACATGTTGCATAACCAAGTTAACAAATATTCTGGCACCAAGAAAACAACTAGTGCTAGAAAAGTATCAACATCTAGATCTCACATCAAAAGGGATGATCATGGAAATGATAGGTAGTCAAGAAGCATTAGTAGTCTCTGCCCTTCTCTAAGGAATTCCACTAGAAGAACTCGTGAAATTTCAGGACTAGGAAGCATCCCAATCATGTCTCCTATTTGAAAGCAAACAACAATGCCTAAGGAAGAAATATTGCAATGTGAACTCAGGAAAATAAGGCCACCTACTTTCAATGGTGAACACATGAAAGGAGAAGAGGAAAAGGATTGTCTGTTCGAAATGAAGATCTGCATGACTATCCACTTCGGGTATAAGCTAGGATTTCCACCTACCACTTGCAAGGAGAGGCATCCATGTGGTGGGATCAAATTAATAAAGCCAAAAACCTTGATGAGAATATGATCTCATGGAGGCAGTTCAAAGGATATTTCCAAGAGAAATATTTTTTCGAGCATTACTATGAGAGAAATATGAAAGAGTTCTTTGAAATCAAGTTGGAAACCATGAAAATGGAGGAATATGAGAAGTGGTTATTTGAATTGTTTAAGTATGTTGACTTCATCAAGGATTAGAAGGTTAAAATCCAAAGGCTTCTAAGTGGGTTACCCTCCTTATATAGTGATAAGATTTAATATGACAACCCCAAGACCTTGGAGGAATCCAGAAGCTAAGCAAGGAACCTTTATGAGAAAATAAAACGAAGGCGAGTGTTCCAAAAGACTTGGAATGATAGGATGAAAGAGAAAAATGATCAAAGGAAGAAAGGTTTTAAGCCATCGTTTTTCATAAATAACTCCCAAGCAAGTCACCAAGCCTAGGAAGCCCAAAATGATCAAAAGAATGCATATTCATTTGGGAAAAGGCCAAGTTAACATCTTGTTCAATGTTTGGGATGTGGGGAGAATCACTTATCTAAGGACTTCCCTCATAAAGGAGAAGGAATTGGGACTATCCACAACATTCAGGAGGCTGAAACAATGAGAGACATCAAAGGAAGTAGGCCAAGTATTTATGCGGTCTTGGATAGCAAGTAGGAAGAATATCAATCCCCCATGACCAAAGTGGAAGGTAAGATTGATAACCATCCCATAACAATTTTAATTGATTCCATAGCTAGCCATAGTTACATAAATTCTAACATTGTTGAAATATTTCACTTGCAAAGGAGTAAGCATAAGAAATCTTGGTTAGTTCAATTAGCCATGAGAGCTAAGAGAAAGATCAATTAGTTGGTTAAATATTGTCAAATAGACATGAATGGAATAAAAACGAAGGTAGATGTAAACATAATACCATTGGGTTCATATGACTATATAATCAGCATGTATTGGTTGGAAAAGTATCATGTTGTCCTCGACTGTTACAATAAGATAATCACATGTCTCAATGAGGAAGGTTAGTAAGGAAAGATTCAAGGCATTCCAAGATCTATAGTTGTTAGAGAGATTTCAACTATGCAGTTAAAGAATATATTTAGGAAGGGATGTCAGGTGTTTTCATCCCATATGGAGGAGGAAACCAAAGATAAAGTGGCAAGCATTGAATACCATCCAGTCTTGAGGTATTTTGAATATTTTTTTAGGGAAATCCCATGATTTACACCAAAAAGAGGAATTGATTTCTCTATTGATTTGGTGCAAGGATTTTCCCCGTTGTCTAAGACACCATACATAATGGGTACACTAGAATTGAAGGAGTTGCAGATGAAACTAGAAGAGTTGTTAAAAAAGGGGTATATATTCTCATGTGTCTCACCTTGGGGAGCCCCATTTCTTTTTGTGAAGAATAACCATGGAATTTGGAAGCTTAAGGATGTGTACTGATTTGAGGCAATTTATTAAGGTTACCATAAAGAATAAGTATACTTTACCTAGAATTGTTGATTTGTTTGATCACCTGAAAGGTCCAAGAATATTTTCAAATATTGAATTGAGATCAGACTATCATCAAGTAAGGATAAGGGTAGAAGATATTAGTAAGACAACATTTATAAAACGATATGGGCATTATGAACTCATATTAATTTCATTTGGACAATCAAATTCCCCAACAATTTTTATGTGTTTGATGTATGGAGTGTTCAAGAATACCTAGACAAGTTTTTGATTGTGTTATTAGATGATATACTTTTCTACTCCAAATCAGAAGAGGAACATGAGAAACATTTAAGAATGGTGTTGAAATTTTTGAGAGAGCATATATTATATGGTAAGCTAAGTAAGTGCATCTTTTATCAAAAAAAGATTCACAACTTGGGGGCATATAATATTAGAAGCAGGGATAGAAGTGGATCCTAAGAAGATAGAGGCCATTAGAGGATGACCAGTGTCCAAGAATGTGATAGAGGTAAGATCATTAATGTGTCTTTCTGGTTACTACCGAATATTCCTAAAAGTTTTTTCAAAGATTACAAGTCGAATAACTTCTTCGCAAAATAAGGGTTTGATGTTTGAATGGAATTCCAAGTGTGAAGAGAGTTTTCAACAATTGAAAACAATATCGACAAGTACTCCAACATTGAATATTGTAGATCCAAACAAAGATTTTGTTGTGTGCACCAATGCATGCAAGGAAGGGATTGTTGGAGTCCTTAGTGAAAAGGATCATGTGGCATGTTATAGTCCCGAAAATTAAAAGAGCATGAGAGGAATTATGATACCCATCACTTGTCATTAGAAACGATTGTACATGGATTGAAAATGTGGAGGCATTACCTTGTGGGTAAGAAATTCGAGCTAAGGACAGACCATTATGGTTTGAAGAATTTGTTTGGAAAACCAACACTAAATGCTAGGCAAACGAGATGGTTGGAATTTCCGAGTGAATATGAATTTGAAATTAAGCACATAAAGGGAAAGGAAAATAAAGTGGTCGATCCACTCATTAGAAAATCTAATGAAGTGCATATTGCATCCATTATCATGTACAGGACATATCTGAAAGACAAATTTATTGCAACAACAAATTCAGATAAGAATTATTTAAAAATAAAAGGAACATTACAACAAGGTAATTTTCAATAGAAATTAAATTATTACGAGCTTAAAGAAGTTGGAATTATCATATACAAAGGTAAGGTGTATGTGTTGAATTCTATTGAGATGAAAAATGCATTGTTGTAAGAGATGGATAATGTGCCAAATGCAGGGAACCTAGGATATCAAATAACAAATGCATCAGTAAGAAGCCAATATTTTTGTCCAGGAATGAAGAAAGAAGTGGCTAATCACATAGCCAGATGTCTGGAACTCCAAAAAGCAAAGACAAAACATAGACACCCAATAGGTTTTCTACAACCATTTCTCATTCTACAATGGAAGTGGGAAGTTGTCTCTGTTGATTTTATTACTAAGTTGCCTAGAATAGTGAAGCAACATGATTCCATCATGGTGGTGGTGGATAAATTGACTAAAGAAACACATTTTATTCCAACAAAAACTAGACAAAAGGAAGTAAATATTGTAGATATTTATATGAGAGAAGTTGTTAGGGTTTTTTGGAGTGCCTAAGGAAATATTTTTAGACAGAGATACAAGGTTTACTTCCAATTTTTGGAAGGGTTTTTTCAAGGGATTTGGGAAAAATTTAAATATTAGTTCCGCGTATCATCCAGAGTCAGATGGGAAAATAGAAAGGAATAACAAAATAGTTGAGGACATGCTTAGAATGTGTGTGATGGATCAACCATCGAAGTGGGAAGATTATATCCATTTAGTTGAATTTTCCTACAACGATGGGTATCACGCCTCGTTAAAAATGATTTCATTTGAGACATTGTATGGAAGGAAATGTAACACACCAGTGAGTTGGGATAATCCAACAGTCAAAACAATTGTTTGGCCATAATTGTTAAAATAAATGGAAGATCATATGGAACGGATAAAGAAGAATTTCAAGGCTACCTAGGATAGGCAGAAAATTTATGAAGATAGGAATGACGTTTTCATAGATTTCAAAGTGGTATAACATGTGTTTTTAAAGGTAAAGGAAAATAGAAGTTCGCTAATATTAGGAATCTTTCCAAAGTTGGTAGCAAGATATTGTGATCCTTTTGAAATATTAGAAAAGATAGGATCAATTTCATACATGTTATATTTGACTACATCCATGAGAGTGCATAATGTATTTCATCTATAATTACTTAAAAAGTATGTACATGATGTTAATCATGTCATTGATTGGAAAGTGATCCAGGTGGAGCATGAAGGGGATTTTCGGGTGGAACTAGTACGCATCCTGGATCAAAAATTCAAAGTGATCAGGAACAAATTCATATGGTTGGTAAAGGTTCAATGGACCTCCTATGGTCTTGAATATGCTGCATGGGAGAATGAAGAAAACATGTTGGCAGAATACCCATAAATTATTGGCAGTTTTGAAGAAGACAGATTGAAAGCTCTATTTTGAGAAACTAGGGTTCCAAAACCACATCTCATAGTCCTGGCCAACTGCACTGGGGATATTGATAATTGAATGGAACATTCCTTGGTTTATCTCTGATAAACAGATGGTATATCCCTTTGTAATCCCCGATAAATGAATGGTGCATTCCTTGGGTCGATGAGTTGAGAGGAACGTGAGATTTTGATTGGAGTTGTTGTTGGAGTTGCTAAATTGTAGAAATTTTATTTCCAAGTATTGTGATGTAAATTTGCATACATGTATATCATCATAGAGTGCACCGAGGAAAATGCTCAATTTTAGTGGAGGGGGAATGTAACATCCCCATTATAATCCCCAATTTGATTAACACTTGTGCAAATATAATATGTGGCTACGACGAAGAGATGTAATATGTGAATTGTATTTCAATGTTTTAATAATAAAATGTGATGTCAGTTGCTAAGGGAACATGGATAAGATATGGGGGTTTAATAAATCCAAAGAGAGGGAAGTATCTAGGATAATGGCCAAGAAGGGTCCAAGGGGGGAATCGCCCATGTTTATGGATTTAACTCGTTTTCCTAAATATTCTATTGCATATGAACCTTTCCATTTATTATTGAGTGTTTTCAAAGCTAATAATTGAATACATGTAAGAGGGTGGGTGTGAGTGGTCACATCCTGAAGTTATTGGGCACATGGGGGTTGAGTATAATCAGCTTGGGGAAGAGTGTGAGTCAATAAAGAAAGCAAAAGAGAGGAATTTTGTATGGGTTGAGACAAAAGTAACAATAGTTCGAACAGTTTGGTAAGTTAGTCAAGTTTTGGCATTGAAAGATAGTTTGGAGCAGATGAAGCCATATGATGGAAAAGTATGGAGTGTAATTGGAGAAAATTGGAGATGGAGAACTGAAGAGGTTGGTTGTCAGGCCAGAAGAGTGAACTCCTGCATGATTTTCCCTAAAACAACAAGTGTTGTTGTTGGTTTTTTAACAGTTTTCCTAGCATTAGCTTCCCTTGAGTTCCCAGTTGAGATATTCCTAGCTACCTATTCTAGAGAGACCCTGATAAACGAATGTAACATTCCTTAGGTTATCCTTAATAAACGGATGGTACTGCTAGATTACTGAGAGGGGGGGGGGTTGAATCAATAATAGAGAAATTTAATCCTTTTTCACCATAAAAAGGAAGTGTTATATCAATGTAGCATTATCATCCAATAGTTGCAGAGTAAATAAATAATGAACAAATGAGCAATCACACACATACACAGTACACTAGTGTTTTACGTGGAAACTCAAAGAGGGAGAAAACCACATAATGGTTTTTCTTATATGTCTTTAAGAATTACATTCATTGCAAGCACCAACTTCCTTTGTTTTGCGGCTGCAACTGAAAGGAGGCTCCAACCCCCTAGCTTCTCAGGATACAACCTAAGGGAAGCTCCAACTCCCCTATTCTCTGGCTACAGCCAGAAGGAGGCTACAACCCCCTACATTCTCTAGCTACAACTGAAAGGTGGCTGGAACCAATGAATGTACTTCTTAAAGACATATAAGAAAACAAATTATGTGGTTTTCTCTCGCTTTGGGTTTCAACGTAAAAAATAGGTGTACTATGTATGTGTCTGATTATTCATTTGTTCATTGTTTATTTATTCTACAACTATTGGATGATAATTCTACATTGATATAACACTTGAATTTTGTGGTGAAAAAAGATTAATTTTCTCTATTACTAATTCACCCCCCTCTTAGTAATCCAAAAATTAGTATTAGAGTCGATTCATTCAGGAAATAGTTTAACCATTGGAAGGAGATCATGGATTATTTTGAGAATGGAGTACCATTGTTTAATGGTCAGAATGGTTTTAAGTATGATATGTGGAGCAAAAGGAAGAAAGTATTTTTATAGGCACATGGACATGATATTTGGCTATCAATTGTTACATGATATGATAGTTCAAAAAGAGAAAAGATTGTAGCCAAGAGGGAATTGAATAAGAATAAAAAAAATGGCAATGGATTTCATCTAGGAAGGACTACCTAATCAGGTAAGAGAAAAGGTTGGTAATTGTTCATCAGCCAAAGAACTTTGGGATAAGTTACATGACATATATTCTTCACCCATCATAGATTCAGAAAAGTCCAAAGGAGATGCAGATATAGATCAAGAAGAATTATGTTCACCATGTCAAACAGATTCAGAAGATGAAGAGTACATAATCACCAGAGGTATGTTGTTTTGCTTTAATTGTGAAAAAATGTGGACATCTTGAAGTAGAATGCCATGAAGAAAATGAGACAGAAAAACTAATTGAAAAGTAAGAAAATTATGAAGAATAATTGATTAGTTCTTTAGATGAACTAAGAGAAGACAAGAAGTCACTCAAGAAAGAATTGATGAAGCAAAAGGAAATTGTTCACATTTTTTAAGAAGCCCAACAGGTTATCGAGAACTTATGAACTCAGCTAGAAGAATCCAGAAATATCGAACAAAATCTTGAATATCAAAGAAAGTATTTGGAAGCCAACATAGAAGAACAAAAGGAAGAAGCATAAATGAGAGAGAAGATATTGAGAGATCATCTTAAGGAAATAACTAACGATATAAACCATCTTGAGGAAGAGTTTGGTCAAGAAGAGAAATGACTTGAAGAAGAAATAATCAAATTAAAAATTCAGCTTGAAGAATCGAAAAGAACAAAAGAAGTCATGAATTCTCAGATAATGAAGAAAGAAGAAGAGGTTGAGAATCTTGAAGAAGAAGTTGTCACATTGAGAAGTAAAATTGTCAAGCTCAACAAGAACGTTGAAGAGACAAAAACATCCACATCAGTTTTAGAGAATCAAGAGAAGCACTCTAGGTTGCTAGAAAATAAGAAAGAAGAAAATAGAAAGAGTTATGCATAAGTACTCAAAGGAAGGAATTATGGAAAACCAGAATCTAAAAAAACTATTGAAGATACATCTTCAATAAGACCATCCATATTCAAGCCACAAAGAAGCTTCAATCGTGATCATGATCAGTCAAGGAAAAAATTCAGAAGGACTACGCCACAAAGAAGATAATCCACTCCCAGGTATGCAAATTTATTTTATGATCATTTTTTTTTTATAGTAAATTTGGACATAAGGTTGAAGATTGTAGGGATTATAAAAGAAATGTTCAAGAAATAAATTACTATGTGGACCCACGTAACATTGAATGTTACAAATTTCATAACTATGGACACATAGTTATGATTGTATAAGCATGATCGATACTTCCATGAAAGAGAACACTGATATCAGATGTAATAAACTGTGGATAAGAAAACACGAAGAACATGTGAACAAAGGCCAAGTCCCAAAGATTGTAAGATTGGAAATAAAATGAGATGAAGAAAATTCTATAGAGAAAAAGAAAGATGCCAGATACAGAAAGGTTTGGAAAATAACTAAAAGAAAAGAAGGACAAGTAAATAGGGAACAAGTTCAAGAGATTGTACTTTTAGGCATTGTAGTGAAAGATGAATCCACGAACAGAAAGAAAGAAGTCAGATCTGAGAGATATGTTGAATCTACCAATGAAGATGATGATGAATACACATCAGAACATGAATTGTTCTAAGCCATCCGAATTAGAGACTCCTAGGTAATATGAATATTAGACAAGAGGATTCTATGCGATAGCTATGACAGACAAAAGAACCATCCTTCAAGCATATTATAGAGTTTGAGAAGACAGATCTAGAGAAGTCAGTTTGCAGAAGTACAATTTGATAGATTAATCAAGACTTCATGATAGTATATTGATAAATGGGTCAACATTATGGATAGTTGCACAAGTAGAGTCTTGGAAAGTATGAACAGAGATGGATTCATAGGAATACTTAGTAGGTTTGGACAGATATATGACAATGGACGAGAGCATGGATTCATAGATTGGTTCAGAGAGTGGTTTAGAGACAAAGGAACATTATCATAATGGAGTATAATTACACAGGAAATGGCTCGAACAATTCTAATGGATTCCAAATTGATAGATATTTTTTGGACACATGCAGTGCATACAATAGTTCACATTCAAAACAAAGTAATGCTCAGAAACAAAAATGACAAAACTCCCTGTGAACTATGGAAATTAAGCATAGAAAACAACCACTACATCAAGGTTACTCAATATATGTCAAAGCAACCAAGGATTTTTTATTTCTCAAACTAAGTATATCATAGAAATGCTAAAGAGGTTCGGAATGGAAGATTACAAACTAGTTACCACTCCTATGCAAACCAGTTGCAAGTTGAGAAAAGATGATGATTCAAAGTCTACAGATCATAGGCAATACATGTCAATGATTGGTAGTTTACTATATGTGACAACATCCATACCAAATGTAATGTAGGAAGTTGGACAGGTGGCACGATTTTAAGAAGCACCAAAGGAATCACATGTATTAGCAGTAAAGAGGATTTTTAGATATCTCAAAGGTACAAAAGAGTTTGGATTATGGTATCCAAAAGTAAATTATATATCACTTATTTCCTACACAGATGTAGATTGGGAAGGTTTCATTGATGAGTAAAAAAACACTAGTGGAGAAGCATTCTACTTGGGTGATTGTTTAGTATCATGGCTAAGAAAGAAACAATCATGAGTATCCTTATCTACAACCGAGGCAAAGTATATTGCAACAACAGGCTGTTGTATATAGGTTCTATGAATCAAACAAAATCTAACAGATATGCAGGCTAAGTATGATGATCCCATTCCAATCTGTTGTGATAATACAAGTTCCATCAGTATCTTAAAGAACCCGGTGATGCACTCCAAGACGAAGCACATTCCAATCAAGTATCACTTTCTACAGGAACAAGTTATGGAGAAGAACATCAAAGTTGAATATGTGGGCACAAAAGAAAAAGTGGAAGACATCGTTGCAAAACCACTTCCAAGAGAAGCCTTTGAGTATCTTCGCCAGAGACTCGGAGTAATTTTTACTCCAAAATGAATGCTTTTGAATGCTTATCTTATATGTCTTAGATCTACACGAGGAAGCACCATAAAGAGGATAGTTCATGTTGGGATAGCAGTTTTAGGAATATTTCAGTCAGGGGGAGTATCCCCATGGACAGTTCAGTTAGGGGGAGCATCCCCAGATGGAAAGATACATTTTCCATTGATGATAAAGGGGGAGAGATTTATCAGATGACCGCTTAGATAAAGAGCACAAAGGCATGTTTCCAAGGGGATCGATTGTCACAAGGGAATAATGAGTGATATGAATTCAGTGTTGCATCAGAGTGATACCCTATTTCAAAATGGGAGATACTATTCATATGAAGGGAGAGAGAGTAATCACTGGCTTATAAAAACAAAGAAAAATCAAAGGCATGCAGATAGGGGGAGCAACCCCAAGGAGAGTTCAGCCAGTGGGAGCATCCCCAAAGGGAGATACCCTTTTCCATTTATGTCAAAGTGGGAGAGATAGAAACATTGATGAGGAGTATAAGAATGAATGTTATCATGACTAAGTGTTGCCTTCAATGTTGATGTTTCCATCAATGCCAAAGGGGGAGATTGTCAGACAGTTGGCTTAGGTTGATGGAAAGTTGGTATGGAATGTTGGTTTTCATTGATGTCAACCATTGGAGAGTGATATTGTATATTGATTTCAACCCTTAGTGATTGATGTCAACCCTTGGAGAAAGTACAGTAACAAATTCTGGTAGCACAAATGTTTGGGTAATGAACTGAATTTTGTTTGATGTATAATGGTATGTGTTTTAATATATTTGAAGGTAAGACTATTATATATGGATATTTCATGCCATTCCATTTCCGTTGGTATGTGGAATGTCACATAGCTCCTCACGGTTAGATATTTATGGGCATGTGAAGTTAGGGAACCCAGGTTTGGGTAATGGACCCAAGTTTGTTTGATGTATAACGATATGTGTTTTGATATATTTGCAGGTAATAATATTCTATATGGATATTACATATCTTTTCATTTCCAATGGTATGTGGAACGTCACATAAATCCTCACGGTTAGAGAGTTATGGCCATGTGAAGTTGGAGAACCCTATGAGTCATCTAGAAACCCCAAAAGGTCAAAGTAGTCAAAGTGGTTTAAGATATTTTAGAAGGTAAATAATAAAGGGAAGTGATGAGTGTAACATAATTCAAAGTGAATACAAAATAAATTATTTAAATAATATATTTAATGGAGAAATTACTAAGTTGACAAGTGGTTAGAAGTGGGTTAACCCTAAAATAAGGAAAGTGGGTTAAGGTGGTTAAAAGGTAACCCCTTGAGGAAGCTACATGAAAATATAAATAAGAGGCCTCTCTCATTTTAATCACACTTGAGAATATTGAATATCTACAAATGACTGAGGTAACCAAAGGATATCTACGTTGAATTTTAGAGGGAATGTGAAGTAAAGAAGGTCGAAATTCAAGGGAGGATAAATTATTTTCATGGTGTTTTTGAAGTTATGTTATTTATAGGTCATCTCACCATTTTCAAAATAATTATTTTTCTAGAATGATTTAGACCGTGAAATTGGGAGGAAGTTGAGGAAATATATCCAAGTAGTTGTGGTACAAATTTCATCTTGTGGGTCGTTGTATTTTTGGAGTTACACTTCGTGGAAAATAGGGCTTGTGGACAGTTCTGAAACTAGTATAAAACAAGTGTTTCAGGTAAAAAAGTCATAACTTATTCATAACAGATAAAAATTGAGTAAGACCAAATGTTTTGGTTAAAGTACAGTCTGTAGTATTTTGTGTACAATTTTCAGATCCATACAACAAATATTTTGTGTGGGGCACACTCTATAAGTTCGCTCTCTAGAATAAGCCATAATTCAACAAGGTATGCCTTTTTGCTATAACTCATTTTCTAAGAGGTTCTAAGTAGTGACACCTAGAGGAATTGTATAAAACACATTGAAGAAAATTGTGTACTATTTTCAGATATTTATTCATTACAGGTACATATTTATGATTATTTCAAGTTAAGGTTGTTGACTAATCCAAAACTAGTCATGTGAGAGTAAAGTAAAGTTTGATGAAAATGATAGTCTCTTGTTGTTAAAATTAAGGAAGTTTTGCAGGTATGTGATCATATACACTAGGTCTATTACAGAGTTACAAATCATATTTGGATGATGAAATTGATGAAGGATTTTTGTTGAGGTGCATGTTGGTTACATTGTAGAGTCAAGTAGTTGGTGAGTTGGCACATACATGAGGTGTATAGTTGATGATGTTGGTACATATTGATGAGTCATAGTTGATGAGTAATTGAAACATGATTGGTACATACTTGGTACATGGTTGGAGGCACTTATTGGTAGTATTGTTTGAAAAATGGTTTATGGATGATGTAACATACTTGTATTGGTATATTATTAGAATCACATATTGATCTTGGTGATGATTATGAGTTTTTGTGTTATGCTTGGTTGATGCACATCTTTGAGATTTGTCTTGGTGATTGATATTGATGAGTAGATCTGATTTGGTTGATAATATTGATGAGACAAGTTGTTGTGATAGGTTGTTTGGACATGTTGTTGTGACAGTTTATTCGTACAGATTTGGTGCATGGTTGATGCACTCATTGATGGTACAGGTTGAGTTACATGTGTGCATGGTTAATGCAATTGTTTATGGTACAGGTTGAGTACAGGTTGTTTGGTACAGGTTGGTGCATGGTTGATGCACTTGTTTATGGTACAGGTTGATTACAGGTTGAGGTATAGGTTGATGCATGGTTCATGTTATTGGTATAGTTTGTTTGGTGGAGGTTGATTGGTACAGGTTTACAACAGTATATATCACAGTGATAATGTGACAATGGTTCCGTCATTTTAATTATACGTTAGGGCGGTTGGACGAGAAAAGGACAGGTCGTTGTAGCCACCTTTCGGTTGTATCAGGAGAGCATAGGGTGTTGTAGACTCCTTCTGGATATAGCCAGAGAATTGTGGAGTTGGATATTCCTTCAGGTTGTAGCCTAAGAAACTAGGGTGTTGGAGCCTCCTTCCAGTTGCATCTAGAAAACAAAGGAAATTGGTGCTTCCAATGAATGTAATTCTTAAAGAAATATAAGAAAAAGTATTATGTGGTTTTCTCCCACTTTGGGTTTCCATGTAAAAACACTAGTGTATTGTGTATGTGTATGATTTCTCATTTGTTGATTGTTTATTTACTCTGCAACTATTGGCTGATAATGCTACATTGATATAACACTTGCATATTGTGTGAATTTAAAAGGATTGAATTATATTCTTGTTCACCCCAGTAATCAATAGCTACATCCCTTAGGTTAACTTAGATAAAGCAGATGGGTATCCTTAGGTTTTCTTTGATAAGCAGAATGATATAAACGAATGGTACATCCCTTGGGTTTTCTTTGATAAACGAATGATACATCCCTTGGGTTATCCCTCATAAAAAAATGGTGCATTCCTTGGGTTGGGAAGGTCAAGAGGAATATAGCTGGTGGAAAATTTGGGATAGTTGTAGGAGAATATGAGTTGATTTGAGAGATTTATGAGTTGTGAGTGGACTGTGAGATACCACCCTCTTTTATGGATTCCTATCCTCATGTTGGAGGTGAATGACTATTGATATTTGGAACAGTCACTCTACGGTTGGGTGGAATGCCTGTCTCAATAAGTTGGCTGGATGATTATTTTTCAAGATAAGTGTTTTATCTTGTATTGAGTTATTTACATGTGTTATTATTTTCCATGAAGTCTGTGTGAATGAGAATGAATTATATGTTTCTTTAATGAACGATTTAGTTGTATCTCCTGTTGATTATTAGCATACTTCAGACACATATGTTTTATGGTTATTTCTATAGCTAAATATGTTATAAATTGTAGTTGTAGGCTACGGGAAAATGGATAGGAATAAAATAATGGATTTAAATAGAATAATTTTTATTTTTATTTTTATTCTACATTTATTGTTGTCTAGATGGAGGTTAGGTACATTACTAAAATGGTATCAGAGTTGATAAAGTTAAAAAAAATTCATGATGTGACCTAGATTTGGTGGTTGGGTACGTTACAATAGCTCCAATAGCTATTCGTCTCCTTGTCGGACTCTAATACTCTAAAAGATCTATATCGTTGATCTCTCTAGATCTAATGGTCACAAATCATCATCATGATTTCACTGCACCACACCTATTCCATACACTCACATGTGGATGCCATGTGTCACACTACCATTCATATACTCAACTACCATGTGTCAATTGTTCATTCATCCACATCACTGCTACATGTCCACTCCTCATTCATTGATGCTACATCCAGGTTGTATCATCTTCCACGTGTCACTCTAGTGACCCGCCACATGTATCATCCTAAGAAACTGATCTATCTGACCCCAATTAGATATGATTCATTGATCAACATTTCTCTATCGGATTTATTGCTTCTAACTGACTTCGATAAGTCTATTTCGAACATCAATCATCGGTCACCATGTTTCACTCTCTCGGTGACAATCTGTATCATCACAAAAGGTTCTCCATCATTCATCGTTTTCCTTCTATCGTAGTTATTCCAATTTCTTGAATCTGATGGCCCTTCTGTGAGAGCCAATAATACATCACCACACATCCTTTCCTTAACCCTTGATCTGAACTACTCTGAAATAATCCTTGTTGTTTCTTTGACCTTACTATTTTGGAGTATTCCTTTGATCATACACTCTGACATCCCTATTCTGATGATAAAACATATGTTTCTACCTAATTTGATGAAAAATCATCTGCTTCCACCTGTCGATCCTGTAGTGCCAGCCTAGATGAATCTAAACACATATGGACTGTTGATCATGTTTTCTTTGTCAAACTCCTTTTTGTTGGCGTATTCTTCTAACCAGAAGGATTAAATATGACAACCACTCGGACTCCACAATGTGTCTCCTCCTTGACCATGGATATCTGTATCCCCTTGATCGATCTATGTTTTCAATCGGAACTCATTGTCGGGGTGTTCTAGGAACTTCGGCTCTGAAACATAGACCCTGAAATTATTTTACTGTCGCTTTAGACACTGAATCTAGGATTTTTTTCATCCTTTGATCCTTCTAGTGATCAATAGTCACGATTAGATATCTGTGATCCCATCCTAGCCATCCAAACTTAACTTACGAATAAAATTTCACCTCGATAAATATATGATCATGATTTATTCCTTGTTTAGATCTAGCAAATGTTGTTCTTCAACGCCTGTGACAAGGTTTCTTTCTCTTTGTTTTATGAACTCACAAACTAGTGAACCTGATGGTTCTCCCTCTATTCATAGTTGCAACTAATATGGGTCATTGATCCTGAAGTGATCGATGATCATCGAATGAATTTCATTATTATGGTCATGAGGTCCTATCCGTGGAATTCTTCACTGTTAATACACTAAAACCTAGAACACTCAATATTACAAATATTTAATACACACAATAATGAACAAATATCCTCAAACAAACAATTCCATGAACACTCGAAATAGAGTGAATTTACTATCCAATCATACACATATTGTACATAAGGTTTACATAAGGCCTCTTAATGTCCCTTTCAACATCTCCCTCTCTTTCTCCTAATTCTCTATTCAATTGGCCATCCCTCTCATTCCCGTAGGATTACAAATTTAACACAAAAGTATTTTGAAACTGCAATTTGTTTCAAATCCGAAAAACCCTCATACAAAACCATAGGATCCTCTAGATCCCCTAAATCCTCATTCTACATCCACAATGCACTCAAGAGAGATACAACCAACCCTAATATCTCTCTAAGTCTTCACAACTCTCAAGAGCTAACTCAATTACAATGCATTCCATAATTAATACAAGTTTTCTAGAATTCCTTCAAACATAGGAATTTCCATCAATGACACAATTAAATTCAAATAAACTAAAGATCCCTAGGTCTAGTCAAACCAAGATTATTTTGGAGGCAAGATTCTCATGCATCACTTCAAATGAAAAAAATAAAAAATAAAATAAAAGGCATGAACAATCCTTCAAATCTTCAAATTCAATTTTTTCCTTTTTTTATTTTTATTTTGAAATGCTTTCAATATGAGGAGAAAACAAAATCCTATGCTAGTATCTTTTTCTTTTTCAAGAATCATTGAAACATGACAATCAAGCTGGAAGCTCAACCCATCCACACACGACTGCTCTTTCGACCTATCTAAAGAAACTTATAACCAAAATACTAAACTAACCAAAAGAAATATCTTTTAGATGATTTCAAAATTTTTAGAGACTTAACACAACAATCCAAAGTAAAATCAAACCCTGCATGCTCATATTTTAGTGAAGAACCAAACCAAATCCTCCAAAACTAAGAAAAATGCTCAAAAATCAATTTTCTTACACAGATATGTGATTGTGTACACTAGGACTAGCGGACATACATGGCTTATACAAAGGAAAATCATGAATATCCATGAATCATTAATGGACAAGGAGTGGATGCACTGGTAAAACTTGAAACATAAAAAATCCAATCTAGAAGGAGGTTTCCATAAACTTTGCACAAAGCCTAGAAAAAAGGAAAAATTATGGAAATCAAAGAAAACACTTGAAACCCTAAGATCGACCCAAACTAGGAGAAGATATCCCCAATATGGTTGCCAATTTTGTTATGGTATTTTTCCCCTGTGACCTTGGTTCATGTCACAATAGAGCAAGACCATATATAAAATGTAGAACCTACCCTCACACACAACAATTATATGAGAAAATAACTACTTTGAGAGAGAGAGAGAGAGAGAGANCCAATTTTGTTATGGTATTTTTCCCCTGTGACCTTGGTTCATGTCACAATAGAGCAAGACCATATATAAAATGTAGAACCTACCCTCACACACAACAATTATATGAGAAAATAACTACTTTGAGAGAGAGAGAGAGAGAGAGAGAGAGAGAGACCTCACACCTTGTATCCTATTTCTGATGTTGATCCTCACTCTCAACCTTTGATTTTTCTCCTGATCTCTATTGGTATTAACCTACAAAAAGAAACCAATTATGTGTTACAACAAGGTAGCTATGAATTCAAATCATACATATAATGTGAAAAATTTCAAGTATATGAAGTAACCTAACATATATCAACATATTGAAATCAATTTACACTTGTATGGAGGGAAAGAACACTCTTTTATTGAAAATTGTAAAAGTGGGTAGTTACAACCTGACTCGAACTGCCAGCATTTCCTCGAAGACAACCGACTAGGTTCATCCACTGTTCCTTCAAACATAAACTCATCAAGATGTCCCTTCTTCCGATGACCCAAAAGGGATAAAAACACACTCTATGGTCATGTAAGGAATAAGAATGAGTACTAGAAACCAAGTTTCAGAACAAAGAGATGTTACTCAAAGGATTAAGGGAGATAGAGAAGCATGCAAATTCGTCAGCATATTATTTCACCTAGGTTTTTCCCTCATCCATACCCTCAAAGGTGCCTTTATACCATACTCAAGGGGTTGAGGTGGTTGAATTCTGTTGTGTATGGGCCAAGGGAAGTTTGAGAGCAAGCCCAACGGAAAAAATGACCCGAAAATGTGGAATATTTTAATTTTTCATATTTTTTTAGGACATCTACGGCTTTCAAACTAGCAAGGCACGAATATCCATGGTTTTCACATTGGTGGCCCATAGATGGCAACAAAAATACTAATTTTTAGATGAGTTTGATGCATGAGGATGTGATTTAATTTTGCAAGTTAGGGAAAATGACTAAGCATTCTCACAAATGAAATTAATGTGGAAAGTCATGGTATGACACATTGATGTTTCAAAGCACAACCATATTGTTCCTAGTTCCTTTCTACCAATAATCTCCCATTCTTCATCCTTCATACTTTCCGGTTGTTTTTCTTTTCTGCCCAATGGTAAGTAAATATCCTTCTAATATAAATAATCTTCCATATGCATCTTCCATAACTGATAGTTTTGGTTGTTAAACTTCTCGACCTTAAATTTTCCATCTTCCTCCATTGCTCCCACTCAAACCAGGAACCCTCTTTTCCTATGTGTTATCTTTCATTATGATACCAATTGTTAGAAAAATAGGAACATAGAGCAAAAAAATAAAACAAAAGTGGAAATAAAACACAGAATATAGACAATAAATAGAGACACGAATATATGTGGTTCACCCAGTGTGTCTTATGTCTACCAGATAAATTGTCAAGTCCTTCTTTTATTACTATCCATCAAATGAAGGGATGCAACCTATAACATACTAGTTGCAGCGTCCTCTTCTTTCTCTCATAGTATCCTCTCTCAGAATACAATATTCACTCACATACACATCCACAATACAATTCCCTCATAAAGGAGTGTTTCCTTCTAGGGAAAAAAACCCTAACATAACTTCTACCATCAGATATGCAACTTTATAATGAATTTTCTAGATTGACTACGAAATTACAATATTTTACAAGGAAATTTTCCCAAAAAAAATTCTTCAGGGGTGTTTCCCCTGAACCCCCTCCAATGAGGGCCTCCAAAATTTCTCGCTTCCCCCCCTGGCGAAAGAATTGGGTGAGAAATCCCCCCCACACCTCCTTTCATGTAATGGGGTCCAAACACGGTTGAAAACAAGACCTTTGAATCAGGAAGATAATCAGGCTCCACAACCAACAATCACATTGATCCATACTTAGGTTCACAAGCAATGATGCTCAGGTTCACATTTGACCAACTTTCTTCTTTAAATGGACCTATGAATATTCCTTGAATTATTTCTAAAGTAGTTCATGATCAATAATTGTATTGCTTGAAACCAAGCTCTAGCAAACATTAGTGCATTAATGTTCATGTATGGGATAATTTTTTTTCTGAGTGACGGGTAAACAATTGAGTAAATGATGCATACATACATACATAAATACATGGACATAAGCACTTCCAAATTATGAATTACTAGATCAATTATGACTTCATTCATTGAACTAAAGGCTAAGTTGTCCTACAAGAATGTTTGACCCCATACTTGTTTCACTCAAACATGGAAAAATTGATATGAAATGTTTCAATTCATTTTCAGCCCAAAAATGCAAGTTCTTGGCCTGATAATGGTAGTTATGTCTAGTCCAATGCATGTTGAGATTTATCTTTAATACCATATGTAATACTCAAACCACTAAAATCAACAAAAGTAAATAAACAATAGGATTTGTATATCTTTAAACAACAAAAGTAGTTAGCGTTTCATTTCTTATTGCATAATCAACATAAGTTAACAACTAATGAGAGTTGTATTTGAAAGTTTCAATAAGAACTCACATAAAATCCAAGAATCCAAGTGAATATAGAACCATTGACCTCTAACCTCTTTCTCTTACCAACTATAACCTAATGTGGTGGACAACTCTCCACACAACTAATCTCTTGGTAAACACAACTGAGAACCCCAAATCCATCAACAACTATGTATGTGAGCTTATATTCCTTCCCTATCAAGATTTCCTATGGAAAATATATCTTTCTATCTTTTCCACATTCATTAGATACTAATTGTTCATACCCGTCTATGCAAAAATATCAATACATAGGCTCCACTTGTCATAAGTATCAACTCTCGATCATGCACCTTTTAACTTTTTTTGTTTTAGATTTTTTGTAAATTTCATTTTTTTTAATTTCTCTTCATTTTCTCTTTATAATAAAATAGTTATTATATTATGATGATTATTATTATTATTATTATCATTATTATTTATTATTAAAAATATTATTAATTATTATTATTTTCAAAATATTTATTTATTTTCAAAATTTAATTATAAATTTTATAACTAAACATGAAACAAAGTGTAAACATGAATAATTAATGTAAAAAACAATTGAATGAACACATTAATTATATATATATAACATTTTTTCAAATAAAAATGTGTATAAAAATATGAAGCTTTACGTAAAATCATACATTTATGAAGATTTAATTGTAAGAATATTATTTGAATCAAAATCGCCATTGAGTTTCATTGAGTTTCCTACTGTTAACTCCCAAAATAGCACCATCATTTTGGTTGGGTTTTACGGTGGATAGCATGGCTATTGATGGTTTCCTCAATTCATTGTTGAGTCTTTTAGCTGCAAATTCTAGATTTTGGTTTGACTTAAATTTGGATTGTAAAGT
>SNQJ01S0000922.1:208714-244647 GCA_010110895.2 Picea sitchensis
ACAATAATTATGCTCAGCAGAAAATGAGCATGCACTTTTCAGATTCCCGATCCACCAGCACACTAGTGTAACTATTATTTTACACAACAAATAAATAAACTATTCTCATCTTTCTGGGCTGAGTTAAGCCTAAAGCTCTAGTCTATGATATCATATAAGAAAATGGCGGAGCAGACATTGTACACACATTACACACTAATAATATCTGTGTTACATTATATTAGTTCATAACTAGCACAGCGGCTGAGAACGTGGAAAGGTATCGGCTGAAAACCCGTGCCCCCAATATAAAACGTATGTGGTAATCCTTAATCCGTAGTAATATAAAAAGTTTGGGGTTTAATCCTACTTAATCACTTAAAAGTGGCATTTACATATATTTACAGTAATTTTTTAATGTGATTAGGTAAATGTTAAAAAGTAAACATGTTAAAGGATGCCTTGATAAATGCAAGAAAGTTATGAATAATAAATCTGACCCATTGATTTTGGAGTACGACTAAGAATATGCCAGCATCTTCAATGCATAACCATCAGATTAGGGTTTAAGGTTAAATAAGGTTAAAAGATCATTAATTGTGCCCATTGTCAATAGGTGTAGGCCTTTCAACTTAATTAATATCCAATTATATAATTAAATTCAGATCAATTTATTTTAAACATAAAAAAAGAGCTTGAAAAAATTTCTTAACAATAAACCCAAACCAATTTATTATAAACATTATTTCAACCAGATCATCTCAGTTAACTCATCTCAACCCAAACCAATTTTTTTATAAACATTATTTCAACCAGATCATCTCAATTAACTCATCTCAGTATGGGTAAGAGCATTCTCATATATCTCCCAACTTGTAAAAACACAGCATCGCATATAATGTCATGTGCCTATTCCGCCGCGTAACTCAGTAAGATCAGGACCTGAGATATAAGGGTAAGGTTATCCTTACGCTATGCTCTTTGAGGATATATATATATATATATAACAAGCAATTTCATAAAAGGTTAACCATGAACAATTAATAACCAAATTCCCCATGGTAATGGATAATAATGCATAATTGATTTTTAAGAATACAGTTGCGTGCATCTTTGCCTCGGAACATTCATTAATATGTTGATTTTTACAACATTTGTTATGGGTTTTTCTCTTCAGAGCGAAGTTTATCAAATAACTAATAACAGAATATACTGTGCGAGAGAGCAGAGAGTCCATCCCACACTCTCACCTTATGTTCTTTTGTTGTTGAACACTTGCCAAAATGTCATACGACTGTTGCTTCAACATCTTTATTGTCAATCACTCGATAGATACATACAAATTCATAATATGCACATATAAATTACATCCCACGGTTGCTCCCACTTTAAATATTAAAAAATATCTGTGACAGAAGCGTTGGGATCAGTTCTGCTAACCTTAATTGTCCCGCACAAAAAAGTGCTCATACTTCGGCTCGGCTCGGCTCCAAGCTGCACCTCAATACTTCTGCTGGAGGTGCGCCTCAGGAGGTCACGGCGAGGGACAGATCTGCTGCTTGTCGTACAACCTACAAAACATGTTACAACCCAATTCATTATTTTCTCCTCTACTCGGGAGACGGTTCAGATAATCCTCTGACGAACTTGGGAAGCCACCGAGTCTGAATGCTAAAGCTTTTTGAACAGTCCGAAATCCAAAGCCTAACTACTAAAGTAATTAAAACAGAAACGAACCCATTAAGTGCCCGCCACAGATTTTCTGTTTTTCATGAAAACAGAGACAACGATAATGTATATAGAGCCAAGAAAATAGCGAAACGCATTATTTTCTACTGTAAGATTTCACCTGATGGAGAGACAGTGGACATATAGATGCGGGTAATCATCTATGTAGCTCTCTAAATAATCATACTATTTAAGCTATTAGGGAAATGAATTAATTAACATAGAGCGACAAGCTCATCCTTGTTCATCCCTGCTGCTGTTCACAATGCCAGCAGAACCGTTCGTGTAAAATTCTGCTAGGGCTTCCATGGCGTGAACTTGCATTTCAAGATTCAAGATGTAGTCAGCCGCCTCCTGAAAAAGGGTATGAACCCCCATATTCCTGCCACCGGGAACCAGCATCCGTAGAGACCCGAGTCTCCTGTCAATGGCGCCATGATAATGGCCGCCTGTTTCAATATCTGCATTATTACAACATCTGGAATTTAGAGAGGCCAATCTCATCCTCCTCGCCTGCGTTATGCTACGACTTCGGCGGAGGGAGGATTCCTTCATCTTCATCGTTGTCATCGGCTTTTTCCTGTCAATGAGGCGGAGGTTCAGAGCTCGACTCCAAGAAGAACCTTTTTTCGCAGTGTGCGCCAAGCACAAATCGGCTTTGAATCGAATGGCTCGCTGGCGCTGCGTTACGCTGGAGCGCTTCTTCTGGATCTTCTGCAGCGCTGGGAGAAGATGCGTTAAGTAAACTCGAACTTTAGACATGTTCTTGCGCTTCCGTTCCATGGCAATCATATACATGGGCTTCTATTCCTTTGCCGAGACAGATACTAGATGCAGTAGATCATAAGCCAGCGAAGAAACGGAAATGGCTATCAATATGCACCCCCAGCAGGATATGCCCTGGATGTGTATAATAAATATGAAGCGATGGAATTTTTATCATAAACCTGGTGAAAATCATGTACCTAATATTGAAGTTAAGGTTTTTAAGTTAAATCTTGAATCTTGCAAGAAAATCTGCCACAAAATCTTGGAAGAAAATCTGCCGCAATAATAAATTTGAGAAAGATGTATAATTTTGACAAAGGTTATATATGAAAGGAAAAAGTATGTATTAATTTTGAGAAAGATGTATAATTTTGAGAAAGATTATATATGAAAGGAAAAAGTATGTATTAGTTGGTGTAGTATACTTAATAATTTGTTCGTCTTTTTTCTTAAAAGTAAGGAAGAAGTTCACAATAATTGATTTATATCAAAAGCCTATCCTATTTTTTAAAAGTAGGAAAAAGTTCATCATAATTGATTTATATGAAAATCTGTACATTGATTTATATTAAAATTTTATTAATGATTTATATCAAAATTTTATCATATTTTTATATTATTGATTTATATCAAAATCCTATCATATTATTATATAAATAAAATAATTGATTTATATCAAAAGCCTATCCTATTTTTTTTTTAAAAGTAAGAAAAAGTTCATAATAATTGATTTATATCAAAATCTGTACATTGATTTATATTAAAATTCTGTTAATGATTTATATCAAAATTTTATCATATTTTTATATTATTGATTTATATCAAAATCCTATCATATTATTATATAAATAAAATTTGGTTATTTGAAATAATTTATTTGGTGATTTATAATTGGATAAACTATAATTTATTTGATGATTTATAATTGAATAAATTTATTTAAGTTTTGAATAATTGATCTATTTGAAGAAAAACTTTTAACTACAATTTAAAGTCATTAAATACCTATACCTAATAGTCTATTAGGTAATAATTCAGACTACAAGAAAAATATCATGTTATATCTACAAACACCTAACTTTTAATTTCATATATAAAATAGAAATATTAAAACTAAATATTTACTGCATTGTATTTTAATGCAATAAATAAATATATATATAAAACTTTGTTTAACTGTTCTATGTTTTGTTTTTTTGCGAGAATCATGCAAGATAAATTTACACAAAAGCACTATTTTCTATTGTTTAAAATTTATTTTTTAATGCATAAATGGATTCAACATGTCCAATAACTCTTGGGGCACTCAAATTATACTAAAATAATCCCTCAAATGTCTAGATTTAACAATTTCTCCCCAAATTTTCCTGATAAATATTATTAAAAAAGAGCCAAAACATATAACATATAACCTTTAAACTAATTTATTGTCTAGTCTAAACTGTTATATCATTCTCATATGTGTTGTGTCATTCTCACATGCAGAGCACTACCCTTTGAAAACACAACCTTTTAACTACTTCGAGAACCCAAAGAGATAACTATTTTTTTTATCGGCATGCTAGTTTTTGCTGTGGCTTTTTGGAGATTGTAATTTTTGTGGGTTTTTTTTTGGGAGATTGTAATTTTTGTTGTTTTGTTAGTTTCACGTTTATAAACGTTCAGTTGGATTAATATGTGTTGAGGATTGTTCTGTAAGTATTTTTTGTTTTTGGATAAGCATGTGACTGTTTCTTTTTAACTAATATTGTAGACAGAATTTCCGGTGATGAGATTGAAAATGTAAATAAATTATATGATAATATAATTGGGTAAATTTTTTTATAAAAAAAAATGTATTTCTAGTAATGAGATTGGAAATGTAAAAAAATTATATAATAATATAATTGGGCAAATTTTTTCATAAAAAAAAAGTATTTCCAGTGATGAGATTGGAAATATAAAAAAATTATATGATAATATAATTGGGCAAATTTTTTCATAAAAAAAAAGGTATTTTTTGCTTTTGGATAAGCATGTGACTGTTTCTTTTTAACTAATATTGTAGACAGAATTTCCGGTGATGAGATTGGAAATGTAAAAAAATTATATGATAATATAATTGGGCAAATTTTTTCATAAAAAAAAAATTCGAGAACTCAGCAGTTAGTATATACATAGTTAAATTTCATTGTACACAAATCTAATGACCCCACTGCGCAGGTCGATGCTCATTTGATTGGTCAATGCTTATTTGATTGCTTATAATTTTTGCCACGTTCCTTCACCACCGCGGAGTCACATGAAACTTGAAAGGACCACGCGGGATTTTGCGTAATCCAATTCACGATGCACCGACTTCAGAAAGTTGAGGGATATCGCTGGCAAAGCCAGCTTAGAGCCGATATACACATGGTGCGTTACAGTTTTAACGAATGGGAGGACCGCAGAGTGCCGAGCATGGCAGCTTAGGCATAGATGAGTACGAGCCTACTAAGTTAAGCCACAGTGACAAATCCAGCTGTCGTGCCGATTTTTTTATTCGGTACTATCAGCATATGCCACTGTATCGATTTCGATTCTTCCAACCTCCCGTAACCATGTGCACGCATGCTTTTCTTCTTCGTACCCTTTTCTTTAATCCAATTTCATAATGAAGTTCCAATTTTTCTCGGGAGTTCTAATAAGTTTCTCGGGAGCTAATTATCAGCGACGTTTCCAACACATTCATTGACTTTTGGCCATTGCTGGATCAAAGCTGGCATAGCTGTCTGTATTCAATGAATTCACGCAGGTCTGTAAGAGAACAATGCATATAGATGTGGCCACGGCGTTTCCACGTTTTCTAACAATGCATATAGATGTGGCCACGGCGTTTCCACGTTTTCTGCATGTGAGTGAAACCGGCAACAATCGGGCCTCTATGGTCTCGGAATCCGGGAGATTCAATAATCGTAAGGGTTTACGCGATACTGTGTGTTTTGGGGACATAAAGAGAGAGCAGGTCAGATGCTGACGTTTTCCTGTTCGAGGGGATTTGGCGTAATATTTTAATTGCACGCGTATTACGTTGTTGTTTTCTGCAAACGCCGCCAAGTTTGTTTTTAGTCGCAATAATTGTCTGTACTTTGATCAGGAGAAGGGACAGATTTTATTACGGTGAAACTGGGCCATATGATTTTTGGGGTGACAAAGCTTCAACGTCAGTGCATCAATGGCGTTTACGAGTTTCCATTATGAGAGTGATCTCTCTACGAGTTTGGTCCCGTCAGCGTTCACCAAATGGTATAAGAAGAAGCGGAACGTTTTGCTGCTTTGTAAAAAACGTTGATTGAACAGGTTAATGATGCCAATTTTGGGTTTTTTAAATTAAATTCGAAGTGGATTGGATGGTAAATTTCTATGAAGATTTTATAACCAAATTCTAATGAAACAAAAAAAGATCTGTCACCCTTTGTCAAACTGTCAAACTTCTAGTGACACACTTTCCACGTATGTATTATTAATCCCAATCTCAATGGTCCATCCACGGGCTAAATCTTGCACCATTTGTCAAACTTCCACAGAAACGCTTTCTCCCTATTATCATTGGTCAATCATTCGTCTATGCAATTAGGGTTTTGCACCATTTGTCAAACTTCTAGAGAAACGCTTTCTCCATATTATCATTGGTCAATCAACCGTCTATGCAATTAGGGTTTTGCACCATTTGTCAAACCTCTAGAGAAACGCTTTCTCCATATTATCATTGGTCCAGCAATCGTATACGGAATTAGGGTTTTGCACCATTTGTCAAACTTCTAGAGAAACGATTTCCGCATATTATCAATGGTCCATCGAATTAGGATTTCACTATAGGTGACCAAAATACTATCCCACCTAACATGTGCTTTCAGACTTTGAAAATGGGGTTTTGATTTTTTCTGTGAAATTATTTCGTGTGTGATGTCCGAATCACTTTGTATGTGGTTTGGGAGTTGCATACATGCTTAATAATTTGGAGCATCATACTGGTCTACCTATTTAGGATTTCACTCGTAGTGGTTAAAAGGATCATATCGACTCCCCGAATCACTTTTCATATAGTTGAGTTGTGTTGATTAAGGTAGGGATTTCAAAACTGAACACTTTATTTTTCATATCTTTGAGTTTTATATCTCAAAACTGAATAGTTTATCAAATTTGATGGTTCTGAAAGTTTCAATATCCATTTGGAAAGAATGTTTGAACTAATTATGTTTTGAAAACTTCACTACTCAAAAATGTTTCAATTAAGAATATTGAAGGATATCAACTAGTTAAAAATAATTTTTCACTGTGTTTGACAGAAGTGCCTCGACTCACGAAGCTTTATAAATCATCTCCCATGTGATTTGAGAACATTCGACATGTAGTTTGGGAGTTTCACCAAATCACGATTTGAGAACATTTGTGCCTGTACTCACGAAGCTTTCTAAATCATCTCCCATATGATTTGAGAACATTTGACATGTAGTTTGGGAGTTTCACCAAATCACCTCTCATGTGGTTTGGAGCATCGACTATGTAGTTTGGAAGTTCTACATTGGCATTGGCACTTACTAATAATGGTTGGATTATACATAACACTTTTGAAATCACATTTTGTGTGGTTTTGCATTTAATTTACATCGAAATTTTTGTTATTATAGTGCTTTACTTGTTTAGGATTTTTGTGAGAGAGGTTCCATGGGCCTTTACCTTCAGTTTGGTTGGCCACTTTCACATGGTTGAAAAATATTAACATTAAATGACAATAAGATTAATTTATCTTTTTAATTTAGATTATTAATTCACACTTAATAAAATGTTGAGATTTGATCAACAATCATATCCTTATATGTTCATTTAAGTTTTGTTATTCAATTTTCCATTTGTTATTTATTTTCATGATTTTTAACTACAAAATTTAAAATAGGGTTTTTATTAAACACCAAGTCTCTTTAAAATCACAATATGGAGTTCATATGTGATCTATACACACTTCTAAATCAATAAAAGAATGAAAGTCCTAGTTTAAAGAGGTTAGAGATTCACTCCCATAATGCATGTGTGATTTACTCACATTTAGGGTTTGTGAGTAAATAATGATAAGTACATAATATATTAATATATTGATGCTTCATTATATGTACCATATGTCTAATCAATAATGATCATAACATAATCATACTAACATCATACATACACTTGCAAATGTAGCCACAAGACATCATTGCATCACTCATCATAACATTCTCTCCTAATGATGACTATGTGAATAAGTATGTACAAACAAGGGAAGGATGTCATAAGACTAGCATTCCACCTTGATGATAATTTCCCTCATCCCCAATAACTTCTAAAGATGCACAAATTTCACTTCTAGCAAGGACTTGGTGAAGATATCAGCATCCCGTTGTTAGTGGGACAATAACTCAAATAGATAACATTATCAACAACCATCCCTCAAAGATAACCCTGTCAATATCAATGTGTTTGGTTTTGTAATGATACACTAAATTGCATGGAAGATTAATTGTACTTTTATTTTCATAGCTCAACTCATTTGGTATGTTCTACATCATCCCAAGCTCAACAAGAACATTTCGAAAACACATATCTTCATGTGTGGCTTTCTTAGCTATCATGTACTTTTCTTCAAAAGAACAAAGAGATGGGTGAGTGCACAAAGTTGGTGGAATATTTAGATTGAATCCAACTTCTAACAAATCCACTCATGTTATGGTATTCTCTGTCAGCAAAAACTAGGTTCATGGAGTTCTGATAAATGACAAGCAAGTTAGGTAAAAAAAATTGTGTTTACCTCACCAAAAAGAGTGCACATTTTTTCTTAAATATAATTATTTTACTTCGCCAAGATGAAAATAAGTTTTTCTTAAATACAATTATTTTTAATTCACCAAAATGCATAAAGATTTTTCTTACATAAGAAAAAAACGTCTTCCACGTCACATGCATTTTCTTGCAAGATATATATCTGGATACTTGTTAATAACTTGAAATGGAATATTGAAAGAATAGATAGGTGTTTTTGATGTGTTGTTGAAATGAGATATTGGAGTGGTGTAAATCCATGTAAGGTTCAAAATTTGAACTATTTTTGTGTACTAAACCTAAAATGAAAATGAGTAAACGAGTCCTAGTGGTGATGAGTAAGTCAATGAATATAAATATGGTGTTGTTGGGGCCATTCTAGGCATGCGTCACTAAAAAAAGACCTATTCCATTATTTACCCTTGGACACAACTAGATATGCAATGCATTGTTCCTAGAGTGCCTTGATACCCATTCACTCAATATGTCGTGAGTGAGATAACAATGTTTCACACTATCAACAACATCAAATATGTTAAAAGTTTGTTGGGAAAGTTTATTCAACAATCAAATATGTTAAAAGTTTGTTGGGAAAGTTTATTCAACAAGGAGGGAACCTCACACTTTTTTTCTCTCTCTCGCCTTGAATGGTGTGATGCAAAGAATATTTAGATATCTCACACACAAATTTTAATCATTTTCACTTTCTATGGATGGGTTTCATTACTGTAACGACCCTAGTTGGATAAATGTTTAAAGATTATAAGTAAAACTGATTAGGGGATTAATTGTGGTAACAAGTTATTAATTAAACAAAGATGATTTAATGATCTTAATAAAGTGGGTTATTAATTAACTAAAGGATATAATTGTGATTAATTAATTAAATATTTAACTACAGATCACATTTAATGACCTGAGAAATAAATCTAAGAGATCAATGATATATGATATAAAATGGTTGCGTATGCAACAGGGGAGAGCTATGAATCCCGAGAAGATAAAACATTAAAGGAAGGGTATGGGACATGCACGGGGGTGGTTGAGGAGTAAAGGCGTGAGTTGGTGAAGGAGGAATAAGGAGGAAGGGAAGCGGACGTGAAGGGCATTGGACGGAGGGGGATTCTGGGGACCATGAGATTGATGTGAGCCGAGAGTTTCAGGCTGTGGATTTTGATCAGTTGAGGCACCGAGTTGCTGGAGGTTTTGGGCACGGGGGCCAGGATATCTGTAGATATCCTGGAGCTAGGTAGTTTTCCTAGTTGGCAGGGAGGACAATAGGTTTTGGGAAATTATTCTTTGTTTGTGGCTGGGTTGGTCTATGTTTCAGGTAGCAGGAAAGCAACAACAAGACAACAAGGCAACAAAAATTAGCATCAGAACCAGGTAATCTATTAAACTATGTGTTTATATCATTCTGCCATGAATACATTATTCATTGATAAATTTAAGTTACTGAAGTTGCTATTATGAAGATTGTTGTTATGTTATGAAGTTATTATCTCAGTTCATAAAATAAATTGCTTACGAAACTTAATGATGTTTAGAAATATTTGGTTGTTACAATTACATAGAGTATAGATCAAGTCTAAAACATGATGTTTGTTAGGGACCTAACCTCCTTAACCCCTCACATAGGTATAATGATATATTTTCCATGTAATAAATGCCGACATTAGTTTATAAGTACTATTTAATAAGTGTGAACAATTCAATGTAAGAAAACCTAATAGAAGCTTCTTCTTCTTCTAGACACATCTTCCCCTAGAATGTTCTTTAAAATATAGAATTAGTATAAATAAGAGTATGAAGCATGATAATTTTTTGTCTTGAGAATTATTGTAATAGAGTTATGCTTTGTTGGAGATTGCCCCCTCGAAGAGGCAAGTGAACATTGCTTTATTTGAATAAAAGTATCATTTATGGTGTTACTCTTCTCAATATTATGTTGTTTCATTGATATCTGTCATAGCACTTTCCTTGGCAAGAATTGTGGACAAAATTCTTTTCAGGGTAGAGACATGTTTCAACATCTTTAAAGTATAGTGATATGTCGTTCAACGCATATATCCATGGTTGGGGAAGCATATACATAGGAAATACAAGAGGTTTTTAAGATCACATTGATGGACACCCTTGTAACCCCTATTGGTACCTCTTTGAGTCTCAACACATTAGAAAACACATGTATACAGACTAGCCTAGGTATCCTGAAACCCACTATAGATCGGTCGTGTGACTGTTATAGTGCCACTGAGAACAACACTCAGGGAGATACTCTCTAATACCTGGGTAATCGGGTAGTATGACTAAGGGTTTGGTCTATCCTCCTTAGTTGGTGCCATGAGATATTGAGCCAACTCTTATTGTTTGACCCCACATGTATATCAGAGAGCTATAGTACAGGGAAAACCCTTGTCTATAGGAACCTTGAAAACCCTTAATCCTTGGGACGAAAATAGAAAAAACAAGGAAAAAAAAAGATCTATTGTCGTGCAACCTTACCTCTTGCATTTTGGTTGTGAAATTACTACACATTTCTTCCTGTTAAGAATTTGGTCATTTCTCCACTGTAGTATTATTCAGATCAGAGTATAACTCCTCAAGAGTTAAAAAAAGCTATAGTGGTCTCGTCCACACCCTTATTTGGGACCTATACCATTGGATTCCCCTCCTCACCCTCACCGTGGTGGTACCTCTCATTATTAAACCTTTTTTTTAGTGGACCCGACCCCCTTCCCGACACCTTTATTTGCAATCTATCCCATTGTATTTCTCGTTTCTCCTTGATCGTCGTGGTACATATCACTTATAAGTATTTATTTTTTGTGGTCCCACCCACCCATTTCCCCTTATTTGCACCCCTCCTATCCAAATGGCGAACACTCACAACCAAGAACTACAAGTTTCCATCAACCAGAACAAGGAGAACATCCACCATGCAAATTATAATATTTCTTACATCAATTCCATATTTTCACAATTCCAAGAGCAATTCTAGAAACAAATCGATGCCATGGATGCCAAATTCATGGGAGAATTTGATACCCTCAAATATGCTCTCAACTAGTTGTTGAACCTCTCCCATGGCCCTTCCTCCTCGGAACAACCTTCCCACTTAGATAGTGTTGAATCCTCCCATTCTATGGTATTTCAATCCAACTCATTTCATCGTGACCCTCGTCTTCCGAGATTTGAGATCAATAAATTTGATGGCTCATATCCCACCGGTTGGGTTACTAAAATGGAACATTATTTTTCTTTGCATGGAATTACTAATGAGTTGTCCAAAATTCATTATGTTGTTCTCTATCTAGATCCTTAATGTTGGAAATGGTGGAAATGGAATAAAAATGCATTCCAGGGGTATGTTGCATGGACCCAGTTTGTTGTAGAGCTCTATAGACACTTTGACAATGACACCCACTATTTAGGTCATTTGACCAAGTTGAAACAGTTGGGCACAATGGAATAATTTATAACTTTCTTTGAGAACTTGGTGTTCAGAACGTAGGGCATGACAACTGCCTTCTTCCAAGAATTCTTTATTATTGGCATAAAGGATGAAAAATGAGGCGGCATCCTCATGGCCCACCCTCATACTTGGTTGGAAGCTACTAAACATTCCAAAGAAGAACAATTGGTTGTTTTTTACCACAACAAAAAACCCTCTTTTTTCCCTCACCCTAGACCCACCAATCCTTCCCCCCCTTCCAGTTCTCTCAAGGTCTAGAAATTAACTCGTACATAAATGGTTGAATGAAAACTCAAGGGTCTTTGTTATTATTTTGAGGAAAAATATTTTCCCGAGAACAAGTGTAAGGAACAAAAGTTGTTTATGGCCATTTTAGAGGATGTTGCTAAAGAGGAAGATGATTCTCCCTCTGTTGAAGAGCTACCCCCTCCAGATGCTACTACCCTTCCTCCTAACCCACCATAAGTTGAATTGTTGATTTAACTACATGCCCTCATTGGCTTCTCTACTCCCCAAACCCTCAAGTTAATTGTCTATATTAAGCATAAGAAAGTCATCATCCTTGTTGATAGTTGAAGAACCCATAATTTTATTCACCATCACATTGCCCACGAAATCAATTTTTATATTTGTGTTGTCAACAATTTTCAAATCATGATAGCCAATGGAGGTTCCACAAAATATGGTGGACGTTGTGAAAATGCACGCCTACAAATTGGGTAGTGACACCTAGAATCTTGTATGTTTTCTATCGACATCTACAGTTGTGACGTTGTTCTTAGTTATGAATGGTTAAACACTTTGGGCCCCATTCATATGGATTTTAATGAATTAGCCATGAAATTACAATAGGAGGGAGAACAACATCAGTTCCAAGGAATCATGACAGTCTCCCCTAAGATCATTAGTTCCTATTGAATGGAAACACTTCTCAAAAAATGTCATTTAGGTATTATTTCCCAACTCCATTCCACTCAAGCAGTTGAGACACCCTCTATGCATCCTGACATCCAATGTATCATATCAAAACACCCAGTTTTTTTTCCACTCCCTAGGGACTTCCTCCTTCCCGCGGTGTTCATGATCATTTGATTCCACTTGTCCCAGGAAGCCTTCATCCCAATGTTTTCGCCTATTTTCATCCCTTTGCCCAAAAGAATGAAATTGAGAAAATCATTCAAGATTGCTCGAAGTGGGTGTTATCCATCCTAGTACTAGCCCATACTCTTCTGTTATTTTCATAGTACTCAAGAAAGAAGGTACTTAGTGCATGTGTCCAAACTTTCGCACCCTCAATAATCTCACCATAAAAGACAAGTTTCTCATTCTTTTCATTGATGATCTCTTGGATGAATTGAGAAGTGATCAATACTTTACTAAACTTGATCTCAGTTGTGTCTACCACCCGATATGTATGAAAGAATAATGCATTCTCGAGACTGCCTTTAGAACTCATGAGGGTCATTATGAGTTCTTGGTCATGCCATTTGGCTTGTGTAATTCCCCCTCCACTTTCCAAAGTCTCGTGAATCATGTCTTTTGTCCTTTTATATGCAATTTTTTCTTAGTTTTATTTGATGATATTCTCTTCTATAGTAAAACTTGGAGATCCTATCTCACCCATGTGGATCAAGTTCTCCATAAAGTCTCTCAACAACAACTTTTCCTCAAACAATCTAAATGTTCCTTTGGAGCCTCAGAAGTGGAGTACTTGGGTCATATTTTTGAAAAAGATGGTGTAAGGGTGGATCCTAAGAAAACTGAAGCTATTCAAGATTGGCCTCCCCCTAAAACTCTTAAGATATTGCATGGTTTTCTGGGTTTAATAGGCTATTATCTCAAGTTTGTTAAGAATTATGGAAAAATTGTAGCACCTCTCACTGCTCTCCTTAAAAATAATGTCTTCACTTAGACTCTAGCAGTTGACCAATCCTTCCATGCCTTGAAAGAGGATATGTACATGATTCATGTCGTCGCACTTCTAGAATTCACCAGGACTTTTTTCTTGGAATGTGATGCTTTACGAAAAGGAATTGGGGAAGTCCTCATGCAAGATGGAAAGACATTGGCCTTCACTAGAAAACGAATTTTAGACAAACACTTTGGCCAATCAGTATATGAAAAAGAAATGTTGGATATTATGCATGGCATGGATCTATGAAGTCTTGATCTATTTGGGAAATTCTTCCATATTGAAATCGATCAAAATATCCTCAAGTATTTTCTGGAACAAAGAATTTCATCCCCGGGGCAACAAAAATGGGTAACCAAGATATTTGGATATTATTATGATATCATTTATAAGAAGAGAAAATAAAATGTGGTCGTTGACACTCTTTCTTGAAAGTATGAAGAATAAGGGTCCATCTTTTCCCTCTCCTTCATTGTACCAGATTGGCTCCAAGATGTTCGCCATGATTGGCTGCAAGACCCCAAAATTTCTCACATGATCCAACAATTGCAAGAACATTCTCCATCTTCTCTAAGGTACTCTTCACACAATAATGAGCTTCACTACAAAGTTAATGTATATTTAAGAAAATAGTCACAACTTAAATCCATGGTGATTTCCGAGCTTAATGCTTCAACCACAACTAGGCATTCATGGTTTACCAAAACCTATGAAATGGTAAAAACAATTTTTTTTCTAATATGGTATGATAGAATACGTCCACACCTTTTTGGTTGAATGTGATGTCTATCAATGAAACAAGGGAGAAACAATCAAAGAACTAGGCACACTCCAACCACTTCCAATCCCCCCTTCGATTTGGTAGGATATTTCTATGGATTTCATTGTGGGCTTACCTAAATCAAACAACAAGTCAATCGTCATGGTAGTAGTTGATCGTCTTTCCAAATATGTTCATTTATGTGCTCTTCAAGATCCCTTCACCACATCCACAGTGGCTCAATGTTTCATGGATAATATATCTAAACTTCATGGCATGCCTCATCTTATTGTCTCTAATAGGGATCCCAGGTTCACCAATCATTTTTTTCAAGAACTATTTGAGCTACAGGATAACCAATTACATCTCAGCACTGCCTATCATCCCTAGACTAATGGCCAAACCAAAATTGTTAAAAAGTGTTTGGAAACATATTTTCTATGTTTTTCATATGACCAACAAAATCATTGGGTTTAGTGGTTACCCCTAGTTGAATGGAGGTACAACACATATTACCATACAACTACTTGCATGACTCCTTTTGAAGTAGTCTATGGAAAAAATCCATTGTCGTTCCTCTCATACATGCGAAGTGTCTCGAAGGTTCAAGAGATTGAAAAAAATAATAGAGTACACGAGGCCATTATTCATACCGTCAAATAGAATTTTGTGATGGCTTAGAATCTCATGAAGGATAAAGATAATCAAGGTCATTTTGAACGTCAATTTGTTGAAAGGGACTAAGTTATTATTTATCTGCAACCTTATAAGAATACTTCACTCAAAGATGAACATTGTCAAAAACTTGCTCCCAAATTTTATGGTCCTTATACAATTCTCAAGTGAGGCAGGCATGTATCCTACCGGGGTTATCTCTTCCGAGTGATTCTAAGCTCCATACTAATTTTCATGTCTCATCCTTAAATAAGGTGATTGGAACTAAGTGTCGAACTCAAACCAGTCTCCTTGAGTTGAATGAAGAAGGTTCCATTTGGTTGCATCCCCATGCACTTTGTGACTAGTGCGAGTGTTGTCTCTATCAGCGCACCATTAAGTAAGTGCTAGTGCAGTGGAAAGATACAACTCTAGAAGATTCCACCTAGGAATCCGCTACCATTTTGCAACAATTTCCTCATCTCAAGCCTTGAGGACAAGGTTGTTTTTCAATGGGGAGGGCATATTAGGGACCTAACCTCCCCAACCCCTCATGTAGATATAATAATATGTTTTCCATGTAATAAAGGCCAACATTAGTTTATAAGGCCTATTTAATAAATATGAACAAGTCAATGTAAGAAGAGCTAATAGAAGATTATGCTTCTAGAAAGATCTTCATCTAGAATGTTCTTTAAAAGATAGAATTAGTATAAATAAGAGTACGAGGCATGGGAATTTTTTTCTTGAGAATTATTGTAATAGATATATGCTCTACTGAAGTTTTCCCCCTCGAAGAGGCAAGTGAACATTGCTTTCTTTGAATAAAGGTAGCATTTATGGTGTTTCTCTTCTCAATATTCTATTGTTTCATTGATATCTACTGAATATTCTTGTTTCTGCATATTATATTACATCTGGTACCTTACAATGTTAGTCCCTAGAATTTACTTTTAGGGCTCACAATCCATCTACATAGCCCTAAATCATAACAAAGGACCTATAAATTGAATATTTGGCTTGCAAGTGAAACATGCAAATTATTCCAGAGATTGGTGGAGCATGTGTGGGTATTTTCTATAGATTTATAGTTTGGTGATGAAAAACTAGTCACTTAGGCTCAAATAATTTATTCTATGGATCAAAAGACATGCATCGGGATGATAACCAACAAAAAGGTGCTATGAAAGGGAATTGTTGGCCCAAAAGTTTAAGGTGAGAACAATTTTGATGTTTTCCATAATATTGATTGGTCATGTAGATTAGGTCATGATTTAAGCATGAAAATTGTGGACTTAGATCATAAGAGGTAATAGGCACTATGTCCCAAGACAACATTATATAATTGGAGTCCAAGGATAAAATTTGTAGGTCCTGTGTGGTCGATTGATAAGTTGTTTTTGCCGTTAGTTTTCTATAATCCTCATTTGGATCCTAACAACCAAGTGTCATCCCTAGACCATGTTTAAGGCCTCAAAGTTGAAGAGTAGTGTAGTTATAAATGTAATTATGCCACATTTCAATTGGGAATTAAGTTATGTAAATAGCTTCGTTAGCCCATCCAAACCTCAATTTTCCATACCTATACATAACAAATTTGAAGTGTACAATGAAACATCTCTATTAATTGCACCAACATAAATCATATATTTCTATGTAATGATTTGGATTTTGGATTGGGTGTAGATTATGCATTAGACGTAAGACCAAGATTAATTTTCTTATTGTGTATTTGATGTAGATTGTGCATTCGACACATTTCACTTCACTATAATTTATAATGCAAACAATAACATGCATGAATTAATATTCAATGTAAATTTCTAATATAAAAAATAATGTGTGTACATTTATCTTCAATGTAAATTTCTAATGTAAACAATAATGCACTTGCATTATGTATGACTGGAATGTGAATCCATTTTGGTGATACAAAGTTAGAAATGTATGTAAAAACTTAACACATGCAACAAATTTGAATTTCATAAATGTTTAATAACACTTACCCTACCCATATTTTATGTGCTATGTGCCATGTTTCACGTGTGTGTCTTCTTTGAACTTAAGTTCAAAGTAACCAAAATGGTGGTATGAATTGTATAATCCATAGAAAATTCTAGATTTTTTCATTTTTCATTATGTCTTGTTTGTATGAACCACTACAATAAAATAAATTATAAATATTAATAGATGACAAAATTGTAGACATCATGAGAACTATTTCTACAAATTACAAAGATATATATTTAAAAAAAATTATATTATTGTTTTTTTTCTTCTTTTTAAAAAAGACTATATTAATTGTTTTTTCTCTTTTCTTCCATTTTCTTGTGAAATTAACTTACTAATATTTATCATATAACTTTATGTTATATATATATATATATATAACTTTATATATATATATATATATATATATATATATATATATATATATATATATATATATAAAAGTTATATATATATATATATATATATATATATATATATATATATATATATATATAACTTTTTATATATATATATATTCCCTAGTAATACTCTCTTTATCCTCAATATTTATGCCATTTTTAATATATTTATTCGATAATTTTGGAAATCAAAGGATGCACCAACAAATAATTATACTTTATACACTAAAAAAAAATTCAACATTGAAAAAAACTTGTGAATAATTTTAATAAATTAAATTTTATTTAATTTTTTACATTTCATCTTCTTACTTTAAATATAGATTCTCTCTCTCTCTCTCTCTCTCTCTCTCTATCTCTCTCTCTATATATATATAAGTCAAGGGATGATTGTTTTTTCAAATTTTGGTTGCATCTAACGAGTCAAAATAAAGATCATTAGTTTTCACTTACAAGTTTCCTACAACTTCTTGTTAGACCATGTAAATGGACCTACACCAAGATGAAATATGTAACTAGTAATATATTTTTCATGAGTGAAATCTCTTTTCTAATTTGAATCTATATAACCAATGTGTGATAAGAGGGATTTCTAGAGTAAATAACATCATAATGTGAGGTTCCTTAAAAATGTCCCAAAATTGATTTGGTATCTTTCCAATGACTCTTATGACGAATTTGCTCAAACCTTGAAACCAAAATCTCGAAAAAAGAGATATTAGGTCAACTATGAGTTAAGTAAATCAAACTACCTTCTAGTTATTGATAGAAAATGGAATCAAGTAGCTGTTGATAGAGAGTGGAATCAAATAGAAGTGTTTCATAATCAACAACTAACTTGACACCAAATTAAGATGAAGTTGGAGTAAGTTTACAATTATTCATGTGAAAACTATAAATTAAATCCAATGGATACTTAACCTATCATGCATTTGCCAAACTTGTAGACAAAGAAAATAATGAAACAACCCTAAGTCTATCATGTTATAATGAATCTTTAAATCATATTTCATCTCAATAATTAAGAAAACTTTACTCCCAATTAGATCACCCACATAAAAAACAGTGATGGAAACATTATACTGTGTGAATCGAACAAACAAATTTGGATCAAAATTGCATCTTTTGAAATGACTCTTCATATAAAAGGTTTAAATCTTTGCATACCAAGCCCTATGTGCCTATTAAGGCCATATAAAGACGTATTTAAATCACAAACAATATTTGAATATTTAGAAGTGATAAATCCAAAAGCTGGTGTATATATGTTGAATGAGATCATCATTTAAAAATGTTCGTTTAAAATCCATTTGATGAATTTCCTAATTAAAAGCAGAAGAAAGAGAAATGACAACAATTGTGAATGGTGTTAGTTTTAGGAATCAGAGAAAATGTTTATGTGTAGTAAATAAATTTCTTTTGTAGAAATCCATCGAATACTAACCAAGACTTTTTCTTTTCAACTTATCCAACAATCTTATTTCCACAAGTTAATGGAACCAAATTCCAAGTGTTCTAATAGAATGATAGTATTTTTCTTAGCCTTTTCCAACTCAGTATTTCCTCTAGAGTTTGCATAAGTATAAGGATCATCTATGTCCAACACCTTTGATGTAAATGAAAGTTATGAATGAGCCCTTCGAGTGTTAAAAACATAACCAATATTATAACTTGTTCAATAGTCTTCCTTGCCTAAATAAGAAGTGATATGATAGTATCATGTATAATAATAGCAACTTATGAATATTCATGGACATCAATCAATGGAAGTTGAAGAAGAAACATGAATTATAGCATCTTCATCAATACGAGAATCATCAAACATGATATAAATAAAATATGTAAAAATAGGAAAATTCAAAGTAACGCAATGTTCATACGAGTCAAGTAGTGTAGAGGGTTCATGACACTAAACATCTCTTCGAATAATCACTCCTTGAATAGATGAATTAAAAAACTTGAATTCCTTGGTGTCCTAACTATGATGAATAAAGATGCATTTGTGTGATTTTGTGTCAAGCCTCTGATTTGATGCCATTTTCATTTCCAACTACCCCTTTTTAACCTATCATAACCCTCCTTTTTACCACATTATTACTATTTTTTCAATATTTTCCATGCAAAGGTCATTTAAAATATCAAAAGGTGATATTGTTGGCTAATTAACATTTTTCCATTGTTTTTAATGAATTAGGGAGATTAAGAGTCATTTTATTGCTAATGATTGTTAACCAGTCCAGGTCATGTAACTCACAAGGTGATCCTTTAACTCATCTCATTGTTTGTCATATACCAGTGCTTCTAGAAGAGGATCGAGGACATGAGTTCTTCTCTTAGATACCTTGACATTCTTCGATGTTCATCATATCGATTCCTAGACAAATGGGGTAGGAATTATTTATCTTTCAAAGATTACAATCAACCACTATCAAAACAACACATCCAAAAAAGGATTTGATCATGGTTGAGATTGGAGATGTTCTCATGCATTAACATGTCATGAGAATATCATTTGAAATTATTCTTGATCTATCTTTGTCATAGAAATACCTGAATATTGAACTATCTCTATTTTTTTTATCTTTCATTATTGTAATCAATGCATCCAAGGCTTGGCATAGGGGATCTGTTTTTTTATTTTTCCTAGATTCTCTTGTGAAACGAATGTATATATAACTAAGTCTAGATGGCATAGAAATGAATCAATATTACCAGAATATTATTGTGTTCTTTATAAGTATATATTCTTGATATTTCAATTCTTAAATGAAAAGAGATTGTGCTCATGTTCTGAGATAATTTCCTGTGTTACCAATTCGTTCTTAATATTTTAGTTGTAGAATTGTGGTGAAACCTGGACATAGAATATACCTAAAAACAATTCGTATAAAGATTGAAAATTGAGAGAAGGAGAGAACATATGAGAGAAAAAAATTAATCGAATCGTATTCACTAATGAGATCATGATTAATTAAACATGATATACTCTACATGGATAATTAAAGTCGGCATAGTGTTATAGCAATATTTGCCTCACCATTGCTATCTTGCACAGAGCGCCTTTTTCCATTTCCCTATGCAAACTTATCAACCCTTTTTTGATCAATCCAGAGCCAAAAATATATATTTTTCCACATATATGCTCCCTAACTACTTTGCAAGATGCGTATATGCTTGTTGCTCCACTACAAGTCGTGTATATCGGGATTTATGCCAGAAAATACAAAATGAGGTCGGGTTTCCATGTCACGACAGAAGATCTATGATCTTTGGCCTTCCATATACTGGAAACATTTCAACTCGGCCCTTCAGTTGCATTCTGAAGGCTATAAGAGCACAATTTCGAGCTATGGAAAAAGAGGAGAAAGAATTCAACTTTGAGAGAAAAGTTACTCTGGAGAAATCACTTCATATTGAGTCTGCATCCATTTGTCCCTCAAATATGAACACAGTGTTCAACCCCCAAGCTCTTTCCTTATTATCGAGAGGACCTCATTACCTCTTTGCTATGAGCTTGCCTTTGGTGGAGGATTGAAGTGGTGGAGAACCAATTAGAAGGAACTTGGTTTCTTGGTTTCAAACCGTGTCGACACAGAAGTATGTAATGTTGATACTTTTGTTGATCAATTATTAATAAAAATACTCCTTTCCTGTCTTATCGATATCTTGCAAATATATGATTATTATCCATGGGCATGTTTGTAATGTTTATTAATGGATTGTGTTATCTGATGTGATAACTCATTTTATATATTGTCACTATATACTTGCATCACTTGTTTGTTGAGAAATTCTTGCAGGTGTAAAGCTTTGGGTCAAAGTGCTCAATGGTGGAACGACATCAAACAATTGGATCGAGGTAGGCTTCTTCCTCGTATTTCACATTATTTTGTATAGCACATGTTGGAATTGAGTTGATTTCTGCAGTCATACATGTCTATTGTGGTTTACCCTTGTCTATAGACAGTAATTCCCTTGTAACAGAATTGGCGAATCCACTCGGGAAAGATCTTCCTTCTAAGGGTTGAAGTGTTTTTTCTTCTTAAATTGCTCATTTTTCCTTTGTGTTTCTTTTCGTATCGCCACTGGACAGATTTTGTTCACTCTAGCTCTGAGTTTTCATCCTTTTACCTTTGCCTGGACTTCTTTTAAAGCATATATGCCCTTTTTCCCTTAACAGTCACGTATACACGCATGTTATCTCACTGCAAGAAGAGTGTATACGCTATGTTCTCTTGAACAGTCGTGTATACCACTTCCCCTTGCTTGTTTTCTTGGTTTAGTGACTGTTGGGTAGTATTTGAGGATTACTAAGCCTTATTGGGTCTCTGTAGTGCCTGTTGAGATTATCTGGGATGACATGAAGGCTGTTGGGAGTTGAAATTTTGGGCATAGTCTTTCTCTTTGTTTTATGTTTTTTATTTTTCCTTGGTATCTGGGTTGTCTGCTTAGCTTCTTGGTATTATTATCAAGTGATTGCTTTTATACACAATAGAATTTATATATCAGGTTGCTTATCATTCCATGCATTTTCTTTTTAGTACATTGAAAATACAAAAAAAAATAGGTATTTTTCATTGGTTGGTATTTTTGTCTTGGAACCTTTATCATTAGCTTAGCACATTTAGCGAACGATCGCAGTTTAATTCTTAGTTGCAGATTTAAAATTGAAGATTGCACTATTTTTATTTAGCATATCATTCACTGAAAAGTTAAAGTCAGGCTTTGCATTATATCTATTTTAATTTTCATGCAGAGTCATAACACCATGAGTTTCATTTCCATACCTTTTTTAGTAACCACGACCAATAAAATTTACGCTTTAAACTAAAATTGATTAGTCATGATTTTATTTTTTAGGGTCCACAAACTAGCCTAGGATTTGGTGCCTTAGAATAGGATTTTGTGACTAAACTTTTCCAAGGCAATTAAATCAACTTATGTGTATGAGACAGGGAGTTGAGAAATCCATTGTATAATTGGTAAAATTAGGAGGCTCCGCTCACACTGGAGTGAAGCATGAGGTCATGCGAAGTTTGTTGAAGGGATAACCCCTGGATACTCACCTAGCATCAGATACATTTTTGTGGATTTATTCATATCTGGGGATCTTGCTAGTATCCATACCTCTGTGAGAGGCGGTGCTTTCAAGGTTTCGAGCTTTGCTACCCTGCCCATACGGTAATCCAGACTTACGACTCTTCGCTTGTGCATCATTTATATAGTGGTTTATTAGTTGCTTGAATTAGGTTTCTCATAGGTTACTTGCAAGGGTTATTCTTCTTGTATCCTGAGTCAGATAAGGGTTCGACAACACACAACCTTTATGGAGGATTACCTCTCCAGGGGGATCTGACCAACTGGTTGTTAAGCCCACGAGGGCCCTTATAACTAATTTCGTTACCTGCAAACTTTAGCAGGGAGTCTCAGGTCCCTCTTGGACGAGACATACCTTATTTAGCGAGGGAGGCCACTTAGCCACTTTAGCCCGTTTGCATGCATGATGGTTGTTTGACTTTTTGGTATTCTCTCTAATTATTAGTTGACCATAGGATTTCATGCTAAGTCTTTGTTCATGGATAGTGGAGTTCCTTTTTCTCCCTCATTTACTGCTACCCCTCCATGACATTCATGGGGGCAAATCCATCCGCTTTTTATTATGGTATGCAGAATTATAACACTCAGTCTGTGCCTTGTGTCCCTAATCATTTTTCTCATGGTATGTCTGATATGTCTTTGCACTTTCCATCCTCTGTCTCGCCTCCTTATGCGAATACAAGTTTTGGGTCTGGGGGCATGATTCCTCCTTATCCCTCTCCGTTTGGTGGGAGTCATATCCTTCAAACACCTCTTACAGTAGGAGGTTGGAGCCTTCCTTCCTACGAATCCACTATGCGAGAAGTAAGTGACCAACTATGCAATCATTCTACTTATTACAATTCGTCCAGATATCCTTCTTCCGCCATGTTAGTTCCTACGAACACTTTTCCCATGGATGACCTCCATATTTCCTCTGTTGTTTCATCTGGGGGAAGTTATTTTAGTAGTATGGGAAACCCCCCTCACGAAGTTCCTTCATATGGGGGCAACATATATCCTTACATGAGTAACCCTTGTCATGTCACCTTCTCTTCGCAAACGCCTTCCTCAGTGTCGATGCCCTTACAACCTTTTATGAAACAGTATGGAGGAGGATACTATCCTATTGGACAGGGACATGGTGTAAACCAGGATCCTTCCTGGCCTGCAATTTCCCAAAACCAATCTTTCCTTGGACCTTGGACTCAAATGCCACAATTCACTACCACCACAAGTCCAGTCACTACGTGTCATACTGGCATTATATCAGCAACCTCTACTAGTCATGTTGGAGATTGGTCAACAACCTCTACGAGTCATGTTGAATACCTGCAACCAGCAGACGAAAATCATGTTGGGGGAACAAGTCCAGTCACTACGTGTCATACTGGCATTATATCACCAACCTCTACTAGTCATGTTGGAGAGTGGTCGACAACCTCTGCGAGTCATGTTGAATACCTGCAACCAACCACTACAAGTCATGCTGGGGGCACATGTCTGGTCACTGCTAGTCACACTGCACATCCATCACCAACCTCTGCTAGTCATGTTGGGGATCCATCACCAACCTATGCTAATCATGTTGGAGATTTTCTACTCACCTCTGCAAGTCATTTTGGGAGCATGTCACCAACCACTGCAAGTCATGCTGGGGGCATTCATATGACTGATAATCCTAGACATCTCAGACATAAGCCTAGATTCCTTTACAGGACTTGTGAAGGAAGTCACCTTACTTGTTTGTGTCCTATTACTGCTAGGATACCGGAAGCGTGGGGCTCACCTAAGGGCCCTTTGGGTTCTGAGGCATTTATGGTTTCACAACACTCTTTTCCTTCTTTGGTTGATACAACAGTCATGTCGATGCAATCTTCGGCTGACACCCCTTTTCCTTTAGGGGTTGATGTGTCCTTTGACCTTGTTGTCTCACATCCCGTCCGACCTGTTGTCGTGTCGATGCAATATTCGACCGACACCTCTTCTATGTTTGGGAGTGATGTGTCTCTTGACCTTTTTGTCTCGCATCTTGATCAAGCAATGATCGTGTCGATGAAATATTCAACCGACAACACTCCTATTTTTTGGGGTGATGCACCTCTTGACCTTGTTGTCTTGCATCCTATTCAACCAATGGTTGAGGAAGTGGTCGTATCGATGCAACATTTGATCGACCCCACTCTTCTCTTGGAGAGTGACAAGTCTAAGGAAGTTGTCGCACCAATGAAATTTTTTGTCGATCCCACTCTTCTAGTTCTGGTTTTATACCTTCTATGCAATGTCCTTATCATTTCTAGCACTTCAACTTCTGAACAAGAGAGATTTTTACTCTTCCCGAGTTCTCTCCCTCCAAGTCTTGACGAGGTTTCCTTTGATTGGGATGGTCTTGTGGGGCATCCAATGCCTCCACCTATGTATTTTCCAAGAAGAGACATTATCCGATATAACACGGAGATGATAACCTCCATTAAAAAATTTCCCTCCTCGACTTGGAGAGCTTTGGATCTTCTTGAGCTTGTGTCAGTTCTTTGTAAGATACTGACATTCCACAGAAGGTTCATACGGGAGCCTTGGCCTCCCCCATGACTTTCCACCTAGAATCTCTCAATGAGTCCATGTTAAGACCTTTTCTGACTCGTTCAAAAAGTGAAAAGATTGTCGAGCGATTTGTTCCTTTCACTCTCGTTAATTTGGATTTGAAAGGTCACGAGTCTTAGTTCAACTCTTTTCCGACTCGTTATTAAAAATTGAAAAGATCGTTGATTGATTTGTCCCTTTCACACTTGTTAAAATTGGATTTGAAAGATCATGAGTCTTAGTTAATCTATTTTCCGACTCGCTATCAAAAATGGAAAAGATCGCCAAGTGAACTTGTCTTTTTCACTCATAAATTGGATTTGAAAAGATGTCTATTTGGCACAAGTTTACCCCTTTTTCACACCAAGTAGACTAAAAGATATAAAAAATGACATTTTTTGGCATTAAATTGTGATTGCGTCTCATGCCCTTGCTTGCAGTATTGAGCCTTTATCCAGTTCTTGCTTTGCGTTATAAACCATGGCCCAAGCAGTTTTCATCCTCAACCAAGCAGAGCCTTGCTTATATCCTTCGCAATTTGACACCCTATACCTGGAGGGAACATCACCCCGAGTGTCCATCTCCCACATGCATTCCCTTGCATTGAGCATAGGTACGTTCCACTGCTGGAACTAGTTTTGCTTACCTACGACACTCGTTCCCTCCTCAGTAACATAGAATTCACTTGTTATGAAAAAACAAAAAAAGACGGGCGGAAAGGGAGTACTATATTGTAATTGGCAGCAGTCATGTCGCCTTTGAACAAAGAACAAAGTTATTGAATCCTTGCGTCATCATAATTTTGGGTTTACCATGGCCTTATAAAGCTAATCTCGTTATAGAATTTTCTCTACTGACTGGTTAGTCTTCCAGTCACTATAGAAAACATTATGGATGCCTCCTGCATCTAGTTGTCACATCATTAATTCTATGTTGTCGGAGTCCACCATATGTATCATGCTCTTGTTCAAAGGAAGTATATCAACCTGTGTCGGCCACTCCTCAGAAATATTGACTTTGCATGTTGGACATACCCTTAGTTTGTCTCCGAATCACATAATACTTTGGTCTTATGATGCACCCTGTCCCTACTTTCATCATTAGTAGTTCACCTTGAACCCAACAATTGACATGTCATCATGGGTTGTTGACTGGTTGGTTTCCCTTATGTTCGAAGGCAAGACATCTATTCACACTTTGGGATTTATGCAGTGTCTTGGATTCCATTAGGCTTATTGGTGGTTTCCTCACGTTTGTCAGCAATTTTCATCATTGGCTACTATTCAGAGGGTCTTTTTCGTGTACCTCTTGCATTTGGCACACACGAAAGATGCACAGGGTCGTTGGTTCATGAAAATGTTCTTCATTTGATCTCCACCAAATGAATCTCCTTCTTTGTTCCTTGTCCTGACTGATGAGAGATGCCTTAATTCTCTCCTTTCAGCGGGTCTCTTTCCATCGACTTTAGCCCATGTATTTTGGATACGAGACCTAGAATTTTAAGAGTACCTTGAGGCTTGCAGTCATTAGTGGAAGTCTCTCTCACCATTGACAGATGGGAATAAATCAATGTCTCTTGATCAATGGATCTCTCAAGTGTTCGACACTAACTCCTTTATTCACATTTGTAGAGATGTACTCGGTGCCTTGATACCTACTTTCATCATTGGTAGGTTGTCTCACGTTTGTTAATGGTATACCTCAATAACTAGTAGTCAAACGATGTCTCATCGTGTTCGACCTCAAAACATTTATTCACATGATGTAGACTTGCACCATTGGCGGATTGTATTGACGACTTGAAGACATCACTTTGTGGACGCATCTTTCCTGAGCTATTGCTTCCATTTCATTGGACCAGTACCTATTTGACCTCAATGATCATGGGAGATTAGATTGTACTCCATGGTATACAGACATCTTCAGATTCATTTTGAGACTGGTTTCACTGGGCCTTGTTCGTGACTATGACAACTATTGGCATGTAACCACATTTATACTTACCTACTCATGGTCATGAACACTTGTTGGTATATTTTCCACATGGATATACATTGTATTCTTGACATCCATGTATGCAAAGTTAGTACATAATGTAATGAGCAATTGAGTTCATCTAGATGGTTCTCTACCACTCCACTTCTGGGTTATTTATAATGTATTTCGGCCATCGCAAATGATCCTTTGATCTCACACATTAAGGGGCATCTGTTATAGCAATATTTTCTTCACCATTTCTATCTTTCACAGAGGGTATTTTTCCATTTCCTTATGCAGACTTATCAACCCCTTTTTGATAAATCCAAAGCCAAAAATATATATTTTTCCACATATACGCTCCCTAACTTATTTGCAACATGTGTATGTGCTTGCTGCTCCACTACAACTCGCGTATATTTGGATTTGTGCCAGAAAATACAAAATGAGGTCCGGTTTCCATGTCACGACAAAAGATCTCTAATATTTGGCCTTCCATATACTGGAAACGTTCCGACTCGGCCCTTCAGTTTCATTCTTGAGGCTATAAGAGCACAATTTTGAGCTATGGAAAAAGAGGAGAAAACATTCAACTTTGAGAGAAAAATTACTCTGGAGAAATTACTTCATATTGAGTCTGCATCTCTTTGTCCCTCAAGTCTAAACACAATGTTCAACCCCCAAGGTCTTTCCTTATTATCGAGAGGACCTCATTACCTCTTTGCTATGAGCTTGCCTTTAGTGGAGGATTGAAGTGGTGGAGAGCCAATTAGAAGGAACTTGGTTTCTTGGTTTCGAACCGTGCCGACACAGAAGTCTATAATGTTGATACTTATGTTGATCAAATATTAATAGAAATACTCCTTTCATGTCCTATCGATATCTTGCAAATATATGATTATTATCCATGGGCATGTTTGTAATTTTTATTAATGGATTGTGCTATCTGATGTGCTAACTCATTTTATATATTGTCACTATATACTTGCATCACTTGTTTGTTGAGAGCTTCTTGCAGGTGTAAAGCTTTGGGTCAAAGTGCTCAACAGTGGAACGACATCAAACGATTTGATTGAGGTAGTTTTCTTCCTTGTATTTCACATTAGTTTATATATCACATGTTGGAATTGAGTTGATTTATGCAGTCATACTTGTCTGTTGTGGTTTACCCTTGGCCATAGAGAGTCTTTCCCTTGTAACACATAGTATTGATCTAGAGATATATAGACACTCTTTGACATAAACAGAAGTAGTCCTAGTTAAATTATCCATGCAATCATCAATTAACTGAGTCACAGATGAGGAAGAGAGAGAAACACATGAAATTGTTGGTGATAAAATTGAGGTTTCTATGCATGAGTGACTTCCACTAGTCTAATTGAGTGTAACTAACTCTGAACTGAAAAGAAGTGTCACATTTTGTAGGGGAATATTCTCTATAGATAATATTCTCATCTAAGGAAGCGTTCTCAACATTGTACTGCCAACCCTAGGAAATTAATTACCTAGGTGAGTGTAATATNCCCAAACATTACTAGATATACTGCATGCAACATGCAAGTCTCCATGTCCTTGAGGGATATGTTATTCCTCTCGGCTACTTTGTTCTTCTACAAAATGTAAGATACTATGTGTTGCAACTGTATACCTTCCTCTGAATAAATATTTTGGACATATTGGTTCACATATTCCCCACCATTATCTATGGAAAGGATTTTTATATTTCTCTCAAACTAAGTCTATCCATGTGCTTTGAAGTCTTTGAGATGCTAAAAAACCTCATAATTCTTCTTGAGAAAATACACCCTGGTGTATCATGAGAAATCATAAATAAATTTAAGCATGTACCTTTATTTTCGGATGGACGAATGAGGAAAGGGTACCCTTAGATAATTGTGGATGAGAGCCAAAGGAGAGGAGGCCCTATAGGCCTTCCCTTTCTCATACTCCTCTTGAGGATGTTTCACAAGAATGCATATTTGACAAACACCTTTTGAAAAGTGTATGTTGGGAAAGCCAATGACCATATCCAGTTTGCATAGTTTCTACATGTACTTGAAATTCAAATGGCTAAATCTCTCATGCCATAATCTACTAGTATCATCAACATGTGTCAGTAGTAAAGAACAATCATATTTAGCAATGAATTTACTAAAAGTATACAAATGTGATTGTTGGTTTACCTTAACAACAATGATCATGGATTTATCACACATATTAGATGTGGTTATAGAATCTGGTGTGAATTCCACCCTTTTTCCTGTACCAAAAAGTGTTATATAATAACCAGAGATTAGATTCACATAGGTTTTTTGAACATGTAATATGTTCTCAAAAATTCCTTCTGGGAGTTCTACTCTGCCTTAGCCAATGACATTAATTGGGGTATCATCTCCCATGAGGATGGGAGGACCCGTGCATGCATAAATAAAAGATAGGAAATTATTTGTTGCTACCATATGGTGGGATGCACCTGAATCTAAGATCCATGAATTAGGAGAAAATTTAATGGAAATCAGTGCATGAGATTTACCTCGTCTGGTTAGATATTTCATCTTCTTCTTGGAATCTTCAAGAATGTGATCCCCAAGGGTGTTCTTTTGAAGAATATGTGCCATATGATCAATTTTCCTCTTCATGCATGAGTACTTCTATTGGAACAGGGGCAGACCTAGGGTTCAATGCTCAAGAGTGCACCAACAAAACCCTAACTACCAACCCTTTCGAAAACACTTGCAAAGCACATGAAGCCTCACCCGAGGTAGAGGCAGGGGTGGTTGCAAGACTCAGATGTCTGCAACCTTAGCTAGGACATCGATCTATGATTAAAACACCTTTACAGAGAACTTAGCAGTTACATTTCATCAGTATTTAACCAGTATCTACTTCGCAGATAAAAACCTAATTACAGAGCATCGCAATATTCACATAGATCCGATATATTCAAGCACTAAGCACATAAACATAAATTAGATCTAGCATTCATTCACATTATTCATCACTAAGATATCATATTAGACTCTTCTATGCATATATCAGTGCACTAAGCATTTAATCACATAAACAAGAGAACACCTATAAATCACAAAGAAAACACAACACATGATATATGTGGTTCACCCCTAGCCTGAGGATACATCCACCAACTCTTATTCTTTATTATATTTTGTTAATATTCTACATGCACAGGGCTACAAGATCCTATTCTTCATAGGACAAGAGATCTATGCGTACCTCACCAAATCCTCCTTCCCCAAGCTAGGTTACAGCACAAAGATTTTACTCAATCTCTTACAGTCACTTGCACTTAGCCTTGCAAGTATCACACAACATGCACGAACCATCTACAATCCACACTTGCACTTATAACTTATCACTTAGAAAGGTACCAAAATACCTTCTCTTTATACATTGCAACAAGGGCCTAAACATGGGTAAACCCATGGGCCGACATTCCCATACCTGTTACCTATCCCAAAACCCAAAAATCCCAAAAAGAGGGTTGAGATCCCACGATCTCTGCTTCAACTTGCGCTCTGCCTTCAACAGCCTATCGAAGTCCCAAAAGTAGGTCAAACATGACCAAGGATCCTCAAAACTTGGTCAAGGGCCAACATTCCCCCAACACTCACCTATGACTCATCCCGAGTCACTCTGTAGCTCTGCTTCAAAAGCCTCGAGCTTGGCTTGAGCTTCTTTGACTTGTTTTTTTGCCAAGGCCTCATACTCGGTGAACTCTTGGTTAAATACTTCGTCGAAAGTTCCCTCCAAACATTTTTCAGCTGTAGTGATGACTTGCTCGAGTTCTTCTCCTCGACCTTCAATATCTGCAAATAGTTGGCAAGCCTTGTCCTGAATTGGTTGGATTCTCTGAGTCACTTCCATGAATTTTATTTGAATGGTGTGGACCTGCTATTGAGTAGTGCATTGTTCATAGGATTGCTTCATCCTCTCAACTATTGAAAGGGGCTTCAATGACGCATGTATTATTTCTGCTTGATTCTTTGCCTCCTGGAGTCGTGACTCCAGTGCCTTCAATTCAGGATCCTCGGTGAGTCGCTCATACGTCTGGGCACTATGATGACTTAGCTATTTACATTCCATGGAGAGGGCGTTGATTCTCTCAACTGCGCTTCAAGAAGTTGATTCTCTTTGATCGCGTACATCCTACAGAGTGTTGGGCACTGTTTGTAGCTCTAGATCTGTGATTCTCTATTGAATTTGTTGGATAGCTTCCGCAAGCTATGCTACTTGATGCTCTACTATTTCTTCCACTTTTTTCTCTAAGCTTGTCAAAGAGAAACGTGCTCTGCTAACTGTTGTTATAGAGAAATCCCCCTGCGGACAACTAGATTCTCTATTGGGCTCTAGACTCCTAAGACCAAGATAGAAAAGTGTTATTGTGGACAGTGAAATTCCTTTTCATGAAGCTAAATTATTCAAAGAAGAAGAAGGAAGAAGGGTAAATACCTTTTACCAACGTTTGTCCTTGCTCGATCCAGTCTGATCTTGATCTCCAAGTTCTTCAGAAGGTCTTGCAATACAATGAGAAACAACAACGAAACATACTTCCTACTCTACCATGATTAGCTTCATAATGGATCTATAAAAGAAACAAGTTCATGAAATGTACACAAACTTTAAAGGAAACAGGCCAAGCATAGATTTATATTAATAAAAACAAAGTGAAATGCTTACAACCATAGATGTAGGTGCAACAACTTCACCAAGCCCTCTTTTTCAATACCCTTGCTCAAATAATCCACACACAAAATAATGATGCTTCAATGATATGTCCCTTATCAGATCATAAGTTTGATTCTTTACAGTGTATCCATATGATTTTACCATGAGAGGGCCTCCTTATATAGGCTTGGAGAAGCCTAACCACTTAAGATATTCTTGGTATAAGCTGAGGATTCTTCTCCTTTAGTTGTGGATCTTCTCTAATATCGAGCCTTGACCTCAGATCCGAATCCAACCAACTCTAGAAATGAAGGGATTCTTCCCTGATTTCTCTCAACAATCCAAAAAATTTCTCAAAAAAGGCCATTGCTCCCCCAAAAGGGTGCACGGAGCATTGCAACGCTCCCCCAAAGAAGGCTAGGGAGCGTTGGCACTCCCTGATAGTGGGTAGGAGAACGCTGGCCAAAATTCCTTTAGAAAATCCTATCTCTCCCCCAGAAGGGTGTACAGGGTGCTGCAATGCTCCCCCAAAGGAGGCTAGGGAGTGCTGGCACTCCCTAACAGTGGGTAGGGGAGCGCTACCTTCCAAAAATAATTTTTAAGTGGTTTTCTTCAAGGAAAATGATTTGTACTTTTCATCAAATGATTTATCTTCCTAAAACCATTCATCAAGGGTGTCTTAAGTGTCCCTGTGATGTCGTTAGAGGAACGACATTGGTGAGATGGTAGTATGATGTTTGTGACACTTACGAGACTTGTGGTCAATATGTGACACTTGTGACACTTGTAATGACGACACTTGCGACACTATTGAAGTGAGTAATTTTGATGTGTAACAGATTGCCCCCCAAATTGCAAAGTCATAAGATGGAAACTGTGGACTGAAGTACTTTGTAGACTTTTTCAAGCAAGGGTATGGACTCGAAGAACCTGGTAGAAGCTGCACACAACCATAAAACAAATATTATGACATGTTTCAAACCCAAGGCAGGCATACCTATGCTTGGGTGATAAATACTTGCAAGGTATGGCCGCCATAAAATACACTGCGGATCCATAATTGTATTAACAAAAAGGTATAGCAACCAAAGATACAATGTGGATCTATACTTCCATGACATGAATTGATCGTAGTCATGAAGAATACACAGTAGATCTACAAGACACTAAGACATAGCCATAGACCAATACAAAGTGGATTTATGTAACAGTATATGTGTCAATGTTCAAAAGAAACTCCATCGAAACCTGGGCAAAGTACATATAAGAGTGATGACTCAACCCAGGGTCTTCTTACCGATCTCGATGTAGTATGAATATAACCATGTGAATAGATGTCGTGATGTCGAACATGGAAAAATCCACTTGATTACCAGTCAATGGGGTAAAACGTTAACAAGCACGAGGAAATCACCATTGATGTTAATGAATCCTAGGGTAATCTAGTACATTCCAATGAATGTGAATGGATGAGCTAAAGTCAAACATCCGTGGAATCATCTGATCAAAGGTCAATGATGTAAACCCACTGTCATATGTGAGGAGGCCTTCCATTGAGGCATGTAGGTCCCAAGGTACTAACTGGTTTCTAAGTCTAGTTCCTGGATAATGTGTTGAAGTCGACAAGAATAGACTCATCGAGGGAGGGCCTTGATGTATCCCCCATCAACGACACGAAACTGACACAGAGATGTAAATTGGTAGATCAAATGAACATAGACTGACATGGGTATTGAAACATGAATTTGTGATGGTTGACTCTTGAGGCAGATACTTCCCTTGAACACTGAGGCATGACATCAAAAAACTTGACATGGACCAAAACTTGATAATGCAATGGATATCGTGACTTTCTTTGTGTGACCCAACAAAGTAAGGAAACTCAAAGGATTGGTTTAATGCATAGGTTCAGTGGATTAAAATATGCAAAGAAAAACTGTCGTGTTCAAGGGAGACTATAAGATTTACTGGTAATGTTCTCAAAAAATTATTGGCTTGCTTCCTTCAATTTTTTCCCCCATCCAGATAGATGAGTACCTCTTTTTGATTTAACAAGCTCGAGAAGGGTAACACATGCTTGATATAACTCACCTTCGGTAAGTCCCTCTTCCTTTGTTTAACGAACTGGAAGAATTAAGGGTTCAGTCTCGTATGGGCCCTTCAATGTATGATTATTTAACGAGTCCAAAGAAGGTAAAATTGGTGGTTTTTCATATTTAGAGAGTCTGAAAATGACTTAAAGACGAGTCAGGGATTTTCCTTTTTTGTAATTTTAGTCTCGCGAGGCCGAAAAAGAGATAAACTACCACTCGAAAGACACCCTTTCAAACCTTTTAACGAGTGTGAAAGGAAGCAAGATCACTCGACAATATTTTCATGTTTAGAGAGTCTGAAAAGAGCTTAAAGGAGACTCCAGGCGGTTCCTTTTTCGTATAACCTTTACGAGTCAACAAAAGTGATAAAATTCTACTCGGTTACATTCTCTTGTATTTACGAGCATGGGAAGGAACAAAGGCTAAGATCGGTATGCCCCCAGCTTGGAAAGCTAGTGTCTTAACTCTAGAATGATCATCAAAGGCTGGAGACATGCCCCCCCCATGCTTCAAATCATTCACCAACTTTGAGGTTGTCACCAATTTCTGTACTATATGTATAAAAAGGATATAGGTGGATGAAATGAAGGTTCAAATATGAGACCTAATGAAAGACTCGACTCAAAATCTACGAGATCTGGCAAAAGACTCAACTTGGTAGGAGAGGTGACTATTTCATTTTTTGATGACATTGAAACAGGAAAAGAACTATGTTCAAGGCTTCGGGTTCAACCCCCAGATTTATGTTTCATTTTTTAACGAACTTGTTAAAGAGAGGAAAAACTATGCTCATAGCTTATGTTTCATTTTTTAACGAGATTGCCACAGAGAAGAGAAACTATGCTCGTGAACTTTCTTGATCATCAATTCCAAGAGGATAAAGCTCTGGAAGGACACCATTCCAAGGGCCAAAACTCGGTCATGGCTTCCAAGAGATCTTCATTGGATGGAAGAAGAATTCTCTAGAAGGAACACATGTCGAGGGTCACAACAAGGGTAAGGAGATCAGGCTCCAATAGCTCTACCGAAGAGATCACCATGTCAACTACCGTATCTAATTCATTGGAAGTTGAAGTCATGGGAGACAACGCCACATAATTAACATGTGGCGGGGGCGATACTGTTTGCATATAAGAACCATTTAGGGAGGTAATCCAGTCAAGACTGATGAATGAAAGTTGATCAATTGTCACTATTCTTCCATCGTGAGGGAAAGATATCACACGAAGGAAAGTGGACACAATAGCTTTCATCGCATAGACATGATCTCGTCCAAGGAGTAAATCGAAATCCAAGGGGTCTTGGACTACCATAACATCAATAAAGACAATTTTCCCTCCCAAATTTACAGGAAACCAAGGAAGGATCTCTAAAGGGTGACTGGTTCTTCTGTTAAAAGAGGACAGAGTCTGGGTATCCGGCACAAGCTGAGGATAAGCCAAATCTTTCCAAGCAATAGAGGATAAAATACTAATGGATGAACCTTCATCTATCAACGCATGAGGAATGGATCAACCACAAACCTATATTGTAATATTGAAATGAATGTGAGAGGGAAGACGAGGTCTGCTTAACACACCCCAATCAAAAAGGATGGCCTCATTACTTGGAGGGGTTTTCGCAGGAGAAGGAGGAATCCCCCCCGAGATGGTAGATTCTATATCAATGATAAAAACGTGGGCAGAATCAGGTTTACTCTCTAACGGGAGAGTCAAATCGATGGATAATGACATCAAATCGATAACTTGGGTTTCTTTCTCGAAGGGGAGAATGGGGTCAATAGGTGGAAACAAATCGACCATTTGGGTTGCACTCTCTAATGGGAGAGCGATATCGTCTGAAGATGGGATCAGATCAACCACTTTGTCAACTAGTTCAACTAAGGACGTGACCATATTGATGACATGTTAAGAACCCAACATCAATATAGCATATAAAAACCTCAGGAAAAGTACTCAACGCCTTGAAAAAGAGATAATTTCAGATAATAAGCCTCTTCTAGGGGGAAACCTCCTTTTAC
>SNQJ01S0000922.1:244657-255902 GCA_010110895.2 Picea sitchensis
AAGATCCTTCTAGAAGCGGAAGCTTCTATTAGGTCTTCTTACATCTGCCTTATTCTATTTTATTGAAAGGCCTTATTAATATTGACCTTTATTACATCTGAATACATTGATCTACCTATGTGCGGGTTAGGACCTTAACACAATGCTACGTGGGTCCACATAGTAATTTATTTCTTGAACATTTCTTTTATAATCCCTACAATCTTCAACCTTATGTCCAAAGTTACTACAAAAAAAAATTTGATCATAAAATAAATTTGCATACCTGGGAGTGGATTATCTTCTTTGTGGTGTAGTCCTTCTGAATTTTTTCCTTGACTGATCATGATCACGATTGAAGCTTCTTTGTGGCTTGAATATGGATGGTCTTCTTGAATATGTATCTTCAATAGTTTTTTTAGATTCTGGATTTCCATGATTCCTTCCTTTGAGTACTTATGCATAACTCTTTCTATTTTCTTATTTCTTATTTTCTAGCAACCTAGAGTGCTTCTCTTGTTTCTCTATAACTAATGTGGACGTTTTTGTCTCTTAAACATTCTTGTTGAGCTTGATAATTTTACTTCTCAATGTGACAACTTCTTCTTCAAGATTCTCAACCTCTTCTTCTTTCTTCATTATCCGAGAATTCATGACTTCTTTTGTTCTTTTCGATTCTTCAAGCTGAATTTTTAATTTGATTATTTCTTCTTCAAGTCATTTCTCTTCTTGACCAAACTCTTCCTCAAGATGGTTTATATCGTTAGTTATTTCCTTAATATGATATGTCAATATCTTCTCTCTCATTTATGCTTCTTCCTTCTGTTCTTTTATGTTGGCTTCCAAATACTTCTTTTGATATTCAAGATTTTGTTCGATCTTTATGGATTCTTCTAGCTGAGTTCATAAGTTCTCGATGACCTGTTGGGATTCTTAAAAAATGTGAACACTTTCCTTTTGTTTCATCAATTCTTTCCTGAGTGACTTGTTGTCTTCTCTTAGTTCATCTAAAGAACTAATCAATTATTCTTCATAATTTTCTTCCTTTTCAATTAGTTTTTCTGTCTCATTTTCTTCATGGCATTCTATTTCAAGATTTCCACGTTTTTTTACAATTAAAGAAAAACAACATACCTCTAGTGATTATGTACTCTTTATCTTCTGAATCTATTTGACATGGTGAACATAATTCTTCTTGATCTGTATATGCCTCCTTTGGCATTTTCTGAATCTATGATGGGTGAAGAATATATGTCATGTAACTTATCCCAAAGTTCTTTGGTTGATGAACATTTACCAACCTTTTCTCTTACCAGATTAGGTAGTCCTTCCTAGATGAAATCCATTGCTATTTTTTTTATTCTTATTCAATTCCCTCTTGGCTACAACCTTTTCTCTTTTTGAACTATCATATCATGTAACAACTGATAGCCAAATATAATGTCCATCTGCCTGTAAAAATACTTTCTTCCTTCTGCTCTACATATCTCATACTTAAAAACCATTCTGACCATTAAATAGTGGTACTCCATTCTCAGAATAATCCATGATCTCCTTCCAATGGTTAAACTATTTCTTGAATGAATCGACTTTGATACCAATTTTTGGATTACTGAGACGGGGGTGAATTAGTAATAGAGAAAATTAATCTTTTTTCACCACAAAATTCAAGTTTTATATCAATGTAGAATTATCATCCAATAGTTGTATAATAAATAAACAATGAACAAATGAACAATCAGACACATACACAGTACACCAGTTTTTTACGTTGAAACCCAAAGCGAGAGAAAACCACATAATTTTTTTTCTTATATGTCTTTAAGAATTACATTCATTGGTTGCATCCACCTTTCGGTTGTAGCTGGAGAACGTAGGGGGTTTTAGCCTCCTTCTGGCTGTAACCAGAGAATAGGGGAGCTGGAGCTTCCCTTAGGTTGTATCCTGAGAAGCTAGGGGGTTGGAGCCTCCTTTTAGTTGCAGCTGCAAAACAAAGGAAGTTGGTTCTTGCAATGAATGTAATTCTTAAAGACATATAAGAAAAACCATTTTGTGGTTTTCTCCCTCTTTGAGTTTCCATGTAAAACACTAGTGTACTGTGTATGTGTGTGATTGCTCATTTGTTCATTGTTTATTTACTCTGCAACTATTGGATGATAATGCTACATTGATATAACACTTCCTTTTTATGGTGAAAAAGGATTAAGTTGCTCTATTATTGATTCACCCCCCCCTCTCAGTAATCTAGCAGTACCATCTGTTTATTAAGGATAACCTAAGGAATGTTACATTCATTTATCAGGGTCTCTCTAGAATAGGTAGCTAGGAATATCTCAACTGGGAACTCAAGGGAAACTATTGCTAGGAAAACTGTTAAAAAACCAACAACACTTGTTGTTTTAGGGAAAATCATGTAAGAGTTCACTCTTCTGGCATGAAAACCAGCCTCTTCAGTTCTCCATCTCCAATTTTCTCCAATTACACTCCATACTTTTCCATCATATGGCTGCACCCGCTCCAAACTATCTTTCGATGCCCAAACTTGACTAACTTACCAAACTACTCAAACTATTGTTACTTTTGTCTCAACCCATACGAAATTCCTCTCTTTTGCTTTCTTTATTGACTCACACTCTTCCCCAAGCTGATTATACTCAACCCCCATGTGCCCAATAACTTCGAGATGTGACCACTCACACCCACCCTCTTACATGTATTCAATTATTAGCTTTGAAAACACTCAATAATAAATGGGAAGGTTCATATGCAACATAATATTTAGGAAAGCGAGTTAAATCCATAAACATGGGTGATTCCCCCCTTGGACCCTTCTTGGCCATTATCCTAGATACTTCCCTCTCTTTTGGATTTATTAAACCCCCATATCTTATCCATGTTCCCTTAGCAACTGACATCACATTTTATTATTAAAACATTGAAATACAATTTGCATATTACATCGCTCGGTCGTAGCCACATATTATATCTACACAAGTGCTAATCAAATTGGGGATTATAATGGGGATGTTACATTCCCCCTCCACTAAAATTGAGCATTTTCCTCAGTGCACTCTATGATGATATACATGTATGCAAATTTACATCACAATACTTGGAAATAAAATTTCTACAATTTAACAACTCCAATCAAAATCTCATGTTCCTCTCAACTCATCGACCTAAGGAATGCACCATTTGTTTATCAGGGATTCCCAAGGGATATACCATCCTTTTATCATAGATAAACCAAGGAATGTTCCATTCAATTATCAAGATCCCCAGCGCAGTTGGCCAGGACTATGAGATGTGGTTTTGGAACCCTAGTTTCTCAAAATAGAGCTTTTCAATTTGTCTTCTTCAAATCTGCCAATAATTTATGGGTATTCTGCCAACATGTTTTCTTCATTCTCCCATGTAGAATATTCAAGACCATAGGAGGTTCATTGAACCTTTACCAACCATATGGATTTGTTCCTGATCACTTTGAATTTTTGATCCAGGATGCGTACTAGTTCCACCCGAAAATCCCCTTCATGCTCCACCTGGATCACTTTCCAATCAATGACATGATTAACATCATGTACATACTTTTATGAAATACATCATGTACATCATGTACATCATGAAATACATTATGCACTCTCATGGATGTAGTCAAATATAACATGTATGAAATTGATCCTATCTTTTCTACTATTTCAAAAGGATCACAATATCTTGCTACCAACTTTGGAAAGATTCCTAATATTAGCGAACTTCTAGTTTCCTTTAATTTTAAAAACACATGTTATACCACTTTGAAATCTATGAAAACATCGTTCCTATCTTCATAAATTTTCTGCCTATCCTAGGTAGCCTTGAAATTTTTCTTTATCCGTTCCATATGATCTTCCATTTATTTTAACAATTATGGCCAAACAATTTTTTTGACTGTTGGATTATGCCAACTCACCGGTGTGTTACATTTCCTTCCATACAATGTCTCAAATGAAATCATTTTGAAAGAGACGTGATACCCATCATTGTAGGAAAATTCAACTAAATGGATATAATCTTCCCACTTCGATGGTTGATCCATCACACACATTCTAAGCATGTCCTCAAATATTTTGTTATTCCTTTCTATTTTCCCATCTGACTCTAGATGATACGAGGAACTAATATTTAAATTTTTCCCAAAGCCCTTGAAAAAACCCTTCCAAAAATTGGAAGTAAACCTTGTATCTCTGTCTGGAACTATTTCCTTAGGCACTCCAACAAACCCTACCAACTTCTCTCATATAAATATCTACAATATTTACTTCCTTGTGTCTAGTTTTTGTTGGAATAAAATGTGTTTCTTTAGTCAATTTATCCACCACCACCATGATGGAATCATGTTGCTTCACTATTCTAGGCAATTTAGTAATAAAATCAACAGAGACAACTTCCCACTTCCATTGTAGAATGAGAAATGGCTGTAGAAAACCTGTTGGGTGTCTATGTTTTGTCTTTGATTTTTGGAGTTCCAGACATCTGGCTATGTGATTAGCCACTTCTTTCTTCATTCCTAGACAAAAATATTGGCTTCTTACTGATGCATTTGTTATTTGATATACTGGTTTCCCTGCATTTGGCACATTATCCATCTCTTACAACACTGCATTTTTCATCTCAATAGAATTCAACACATACACCTTACCTTTGTACATGAGAATTCCAACTTCTTTAAGCTCGTAATAATTTAATTTCTATTGAAAATTACCTTGTTGTAATGTTCCTTTTATTTTTAAATAATTCTTATCTGAATTTGTTGTTGCAATAAATTCGTCTTTCAGATATGTCATTTACATGATAATGGATGCAATATGCACTTCATTAGATTTTCTGATGAGTGGATCGACCACTTTATTTTCCTTTCCCTTTATGTGCTTAATTTCAAAATCATATTCACTCAGAAATTCCAACCATCTCGTTTGCCTAGCATTTAGTGTTGGTTTTCCAAACAAATTCTTTAGACCACAATGGTCTGTCCTTAGCTCGAATTTCTTACCCATAAGGTAATGCCTCCACATTTTCAATCCATGTACAATCGCTGCTAACGACAAGTGATGGGTATCATAATTCCTCTCATGCTCTTTTAATTTTTGGGACTCATAACATACCACATGATCTTTTTCACTAAGGACTCCAACAATCCCTTCCTTGCATGCATTGGTGCACACAACAAAATCTTTGTTTGAATCTACAATATTCAATATTGGAGTACTTGTCGATATTGTTTTCAATTGTTGAAAACTCTCTTCACACTTGGAATTCCATTCAAACTTCACACCTTTATTTTGTGAAGAAGTTATTCGACTTGTAATCTTTGAAAAAACTTTTAGGAATATTCGGCAATAACCAGAAAGACGCATTAATGATCTGAGCTCTATCACATTCTTGGACACTGGCCACCCTCTAATGGCCTCTATCTTCTTAGGATCCACTTTTTTCCCTGCTTCTGATATTATATGCCCCAAGTTGTGAATCTTCTTTTGATAAAAGATGCACTTACTTAGCTTACCATATAATATGTGCTCTCTCAAAAATTTCAACACCATTCTTAAATGTTGCTCATGTTCCTCTTCTGATTTGGAGTAGAAAATTATATCATCTAATAACACAATAAAAAACTTGTCTAGGTATTCCTGAACACTCCATACATCAAACACATAAAAACTGTTGGGGAATTTGATTGTCCAAATGAAATTAATATGAGTTCATAATGCCCATATCATTTTATGAATATTGTCTTACTAATATCTTCTACCCTTATCCTTACTTGATGATAGTCTGATCTCAGTTCAATATTTGAAAATATTCTTGGACCTTTCAGGTGATCAAACAAATCAACAATTATGGGTAAAGTATACTTATTCTTTATGGTAACCTTAATAAATTGCCTCAAATCAATACACATCCTTAAGCTTCCAACTTCCATGGTTATTCTTCACAAAAAGAAATGGGGCTCCCCAAGGTGAGACACATGAGAATATATACCCCTTTTTTAACAATTCTTCTAGTTGCATCTGCAACTCCTTCAATTATGGTGTACCCATTATGTATGGTCTCTTAGACACCGGGGAAAATCCTTGCACCAAATCAATAGAGAAATCAATTCCTCTCTTTGGTGTATATCATGGGATTTCCCTAAAAAATTATCCAAAATGCCTCAAGACTAGATGGTATTCAATGCTTGCCACTTTATCTTTGGTTTCCTCCTCCATATGGGATGAAAACACCTAACATCCCTTCCTAAATATATTCTTTAACTGCATAGTTGAAATCTCTCTAACAACTATAGATCTTGGAATACCTTGAATCTTTCCTTACTAACCTTCCTCATCGAGACATGTGATTATCTTGTTGTAACAGTCGAGGAAAACATGATAACTTTCGAACCAATCCATACCGATTATATAGTCATATGAACCCAATGGTATTATGTTTACATCTACCTTCGTTTTTAATCCATTCATGTCTATTTGACAATATTTAACCAACTAATTGATCTTTCTCTTAGCTCTCATGGCTAATTGAACTAACCAAGATTTCTTATGCTTACTCCTTTGCAAGTGAAATCTTTCAACAATGTTAGAATTTATGTAACTATGGCTAGCTATGGAATCAATTAAAATTTTTATGGGATGGTTATCAATCTTACCTTCCACTTTGTTCATGGGGTATCGATATTCTTCCTACTTGCTATCCAAGGCTGCATAAATACTTGAACTACTTCCTTCGATGTCTCTCATTGTTTCAGCCTTCTGAATGTTGTGGATAGTCCCCATTCCTTCTCCTTTATGAGGGAAGTCCTTAGATAAGTGATTCTCCCCACATCCCAAACATTGAACAGGATGCTACCTTGGCCTTTTCCCAAATGAATATTCATTCTTTTGATCATTTTGGGCTTCCTGGGCTTGGTGACTTGCTTGGGAGTTATTTATGAAAAAGGATGGCTTAAAACCTTTCTTCCTTTGATCCTTTTTCTCTTTCATCCTATCATTCCAAGTCTTTTGGAACACTCACCTTCTTTTTATTTTTTGATAAAGGTTCCTTGCTCAGCTTCTGGCTTCCTCCAAGGTCTTGGGGTTGTCATATTAAATCTTATCACTATATAAGGAGGGTAACCCACTTAGAAACCTTTGGATTTTAACCTTCTAATCCTTGATGAAGTCAACATACTTCAACAATTCAAATAACCACTTCTCATATTCCTCCATTTTCATGGTTTCCAACTTGATTTCAAAGAAATCTTTCATATTTGTCTCATAGTAATGCTCGAAAAAATATTTCTCTTGGAAATATCCTTTGAACTGCCTCCATGAGATCATATTCTCATCGAGGTTTTAAGATTTCTTAATTTGATCCCACCACATGGATGCCTCTCCTTGCAAGTGGTAGGTGGAAATCCTAGCTTATACATGAGGTGGATAGTCATGCAAATCTTCATTTCGAACAGACAATCCTTTTCCTCTTCTCCTTTCATGTGTTCACCATTGAAAGTAGGTGGCCTTACTTTCCTGAGTTCACATTGCAATATTTCTTCCTTAGGCATTGTTCTTTTCTTTCAAATAGGAGACATGCTTGGGATGCTTCCTAGTCTTGACTACCTAATGCTTCTTGACTACCTATCATTTCCATGATCATCCCTTTTGATGTGAGATCTAGATGTTGATACTTTTCTAGCACTAGTTGTTCTCTTGGTGCTAGAATATTTGTTAACTTGGTTATGAAACATGTTCTAGATCTAAAGTATATCTTCCTGAGCCTTCATAATCATTTCATTATAGGCCCTGTATCTTTTTACTTCCCTATGCAAACTTCTCATAGTGACATGATCTTTCCTATCTCTTCTTCCATTTGAATGTATTTCAACATTCCCCATGCTAATATGTTGACATCTAAACTCTTCCTGATGTATGTAAGACCCTTGATCATCTTCCATGATTGTAGTCCTCATATAATGATGTAGGAGCATCTCAAGAGAGCCAGCGCAGAGACAACAGACAGCTGGAAAAGTGCCCAACACAAATTTTGAAATATCTTGAACCATTAATGAAACATCAAGTGGAGGCGCACTTGTATAATGTAAATGGACCTTAAGCGATTTACTCTCGTCCTTAGTAGGTAGAAGGCATTTATAATAGTTAATGCAAAGTAGGTAGAATTGAATGTATAGATTAGACAGTTTTAGAGAGCAAGAGGGAAACGGGATATAGACACCCTCATTGTGTATTGTAACGAAGAGCATGAAGATAATTCTGGAGAGCATAGAAGAGAAGCAGAGAGAGCTGTGTAGCAGAATCCATGTACAGAAGTTCTGAATTAATACAAGAAAGATGTGATTCAGACTCATGGTGTCCATATATTATCTGTGTATGCATCTTTGAATGTTATGCTCATGAATGTTTTACTCTTTCTATCATGCAATTGCTTGTATTCTATGTATGAATGATTTCTAGTTGAATGTTTGAAATCCGAGAGGAAAGGGAAAATGAATGAGTTTCAATTGTTTCTCTATCTGAGTAAGAGGTCCTGCAAGGAGTGCAGTTGAATTGTCTGCAAGGAGTGCATTGACAAGCTGTTCAGAGGTTTGTCTCTGAAAGCTCAGGAGAGATAGGTTTTGTTCTCATTCACACAGAAGTGCAGTTAGGCATAGGAGTCATGCAAGGAGTGCGCATGCCGAGTAAAGTCTCAAAGTTTTGAATCTAAGCGAAGCATTTCAAAGACTGCTGCTACAGGAGTGCGCAGAGTTGAAGGATTTCAACACTTGGAAGTGCTTGAAAGTCTACCACAAGAAGTGCGTGCAAGGGTTTTTCTAAAGGACGCGGAGTCGTGGAAAATCTCAGAGGGAATTAGACCTTTTGAAGGAGTCGAAGGAAGGCGTAGTGACGTCGCACCACAGGAGGATGAGTTCTAGAGGAAAGGATGGACGGTCGAAATTCTTTGAAGAGAATTCGCGAAGTCTTGTGAGCCATCAAATATCACGGAGGAGCAGGGGAGATACGGTGAGTATTCCTGAAAGGTTCTAAGCTCAGAAGAATCAGAACCATAGATCCAAGCCACAAGGGCCGTTGGATTTACACGTGGATTCCTATATTGGGGTTTCATGGGTGGAAGTACTGTAAACATTGCAACGGGAATCGCGATATCCCAAACCGCGATGTCCCGGAGGCTAAGAGGATTGTGTTGGGCCACAGAGGAGTCAGCGAAGCGGATAGGTGGCGCACCATTGCAATGAAGTAAATCCAGTTGAACGTTTCAGAGTTTCGCGGAGTGAAGTTCTGAAACCTTTGCATTAGGATTCGCGATATCGCAAAGTCCGAAGTCCCGATGGAGTAAAGGGGCGTTGAAAGGTCAACCTTGTCAGCGCATCGGAGTTTCAGACAATCAGGTTTCGGGAAATCATGGGAACAAGTCGCTTGACACCACGATCGCCGAAATCGTGATAAGGAAAAGTCTGAAAGAGAAAGAAGACAGGTCAGTGTTGACTATTTTTGGGTTTCGGGGATTTGAAAGACAGGCGCTCGACTGCCGGATTCGTGAAGGTGCGAATGTCCGATGCCTCGAAGTATAAAGGGGATTTCTCAAAGTTAAGAGTGGGTGTAGATTTCTCGAAAGGGAAATAGAAGAGCCATTTCAAAGCTCTTCGGGCCAGTGGTAAAGGAAATATCCTGTGTTGGCATGGACCTCCCAACCTGCGGGTTGAGGAGGGGGCGTGCGTCATCAATTTTTGGTATCAGAGCCCAGAAAGGTTCTTTTCTTTCTGTAGCAGAGAAAAAGAGAATTCACCATGCCGCCAAGGAGAAGGGACAAACAAACACCCGATCAGTCAGAAGAGAGGGAAATGTCGAGAAGAAGAGGTAGGAAGATGACTGATCCAACCATGGAGAAAGAAATACATGATCTACGAGCTAGACTCGAACGAGCTAGACTCGAAGACATGGAGACAGCCCAAAGACGCACAATCAGTGCTAGGGATCTTAGTGATTTCGAAAGTGAAATTGAGGTTGAACATGAAGAAGAAGTCGTAGCTGAAGATGCAACAAACGAACGTTTGATTAAATCTATTGCAAGAATGGGTGCAAGAGAGAAAATGGACATTCTAGTTTATGAGGGAAACTTGGATGCAGAGGAACTTCTAGACTGGATTAGAGCTCTGGACACATACTTTGACTATGAATATGTCAAAGAGGACAAGAAGGTCAAGCATGTTGTCACAAGATTGAAGGGACATGCAGCATTGTGGTGGGATGAACTACAAGCTGACAGACGATGCAAGGGCAAGCATAAGATCAAAAGATGGGATAGAATGATTGCGAAAATGAAGGCGAAATTCATCCCTAGGGATTATCAGATTAATATGTTCAGGAGAATGTAGAACCTGAGACAGAAGCTGATGACAGTGAAAGAATACACTGAAGAATTCTATAAGCTGAACATCAGGGCAGGTCATCGGGAAAGCGATGATGAAAAGGTTTCCAAATACATGAATGGTATGAGATATGACATCCAGGATGAGATGATCATGGTAACCATCCGAACAGTGGAAGATGCTTATCAGGTGGCTCTGAAAGCTGAAGAGAAGCTGATATGAAAGAAGGGTCAGAGAGGCCGAGGCAAAAGTCAGCCCAGAGGCAAATCAGTTGCCCAGGAAAAATATCAGAAGCCCAAGGAGGACTAGAAGAAACCTCAGACTCGAACTGAGAGAGGTGGAACCTCACAGCAAGGGAAATATGATGAACAGAGAGGGCAACATACTGAACAGAGAGGAGATTATGCTGATAACAATACTTTTCCTCGTACTAGAGGTAGGGGAAGAGGAAGAGGTGGAGTAATAACATGCTTCACATGTGGAAATAATGGGCACGAGTCTTACAAGTGTCCAGATAAAAATAAAGAGAGTGGAGAAGCTCACATCGCCGAGGCATAGAGGCGAGATGTTGAGGAAGAAGATGTTGAAGGCGGAAGATCGCTGATGATGCGAAAAGTTCTTTTGACACCAGAGAAGGAGGTGGAGAGTTCAGTCCAAAGAACCAGACTTTTTTGGACTACTTGCAAGACCAAGGAAAGGGTATGAAAGGTCATCGTGGATAGTGGTAGCACAGATAATCTCGTTTCTACAGAGATGGTAGAAAATCTGGAGCTGGAGATGATTGATCATCCAAGCCCATACAGAGTTTCGTGGCAACAAAAAGGACACCAGGTAACTGTCACTAAACAATGTTTAATTGAATTTAAG
>SNQJ01S0000922.1:255933-269610 GCA_010110895.2 Picea sitchensis
GTAGACCATGGCAATTTGACAGGAATGTGATTCATGATGGGAGAATGAACACATACACCCTAGAGAAGAATGGGAGGACTCACATGTTGCTTCCAATTAAGGATAAGGAAGTGAAACCGGAAGTAAGCAACACTGTACTTCTCATGAGTGGGAAGGAACTTCTTACAGAGGTTAAGAAGAAGGAGGATCCACAATTCATTGTGGTCAGGAAACCGAAGATTGTTTTGACCAACACAAGAGTGGATGATTTACCAGAAGAGGTTCAGGAACTGTTGGAAGAGTTCGTTGACATAGTAGTGGATGAACTACCTTGTTCGTTGCCACTGATTAGAAGTGTGAGTCATCATATTGATCTCATACTAGGAGCCAGTTTGCCAAACAAGGCCGCGTACAGATTGACTCCACAAGAGAATGAAGAGGTCAAAAGGCAAGTCTAGGAGTTGATGGACAAAGGGTTGGTCAAAGAAAGCTTGAGTTCGTGTGCTATTCCAACATTACTCAGTCCGAAGAAAGACGGAGGCTGGAGGATGTGTATTGACTCGAGGGCGATTAATAAGATAACCATTAGGTACAAATTTCCATTTCCAAGGATGGATGATCTGATGGATTGCTTGAGTGGAGAAAAATATTTTTCAAAGATTGATTTGAAAAGAGGTTATCATCAAATCCGCATGAGAGAAGGTGATGAGTGGAAGACAACATTCAAAACAAACAAAGGGTTGTATGAATGGCTTGTTATGTCGTTTGGCTTAACAAATGCACTGAGTACCTTCATGAGGTTGATGAACGAAGTCCTGAGGGAGTTCATCGGAAAGTTTGTTATTGTATATCTGGATGACATACTGGTTTTCAGTAAAACAGTGGCAAAGCATTTGAAGCATTTGGCTATAGTGATGCATAAATTACAGCAGGAAAAGTTGTTGATAAACATGAAGAAGTCCTCATTCATAAAGACAGATCTCATTTACTTGGGATTTTTTATTTCTACAGATGAGTTGAGGATGGACCCAGGTAAGGTGGAGGTAATCAAGAATTGGCCATCACCAAAGAATATTTTTGAGGTGAGAAGTTTTCAAGGATTGGCTAGTTTCTACCGAAAATTCATTAGGAATTTCAGTGTAATTAGTGCACCGATGATGAACGCAGTGAAGAAAAAACACAAGTATTTTCACTGGACAGAAGAAGCTAAGAAGAGTTTTAATATGTTGAAGAGGAAAATCACAGAACAACCAGTTCTGGTGTTGCCAGATTTCCAAAAGACATTTCAAGTGAAATGTGATGCAAGTGGATTTGCAATAGGGGAAGTCTTGAGTCAGGAAAACATGCTGATAGCATACTTCAATGAGAAGCTGAATGAAGCGAAAGTGAAATACTCCACTTATGATAAGGAGTTTTATGCTATTATACAGGCATTGAAGAAATGGAGGCATTACTTGATCCCGAAAGAGTTTGTCTTATACAGTGACAATCATGCACTGCAGTTTGTGACTCAACAGGAAAAGTTGAATCAGAGACATGTAAAATGGGTTGAGTATATGCAAAATTTCACTTTTGTGATTAAACATATTTCTGGTACTGCTAACAAAGTTGCTAATGCTTTGAGCAGGATGTGTTTTCTATTGCAGGATTTCAAAGTCAAAACTTTGGGTTTTGATGATCTCAGGGACATGTATAGAGATGATCCAGATTTTAAGGAGGCATATGAAGCAGCTGAGAACCCAATTCTTGGAGATAGAAGCCAATGGGTAGAATACATGATCCAGGGAGGATTATTGTTTAAAGGTAATCAACTATGTATTTCGAAATGCTCCATGAGGGAGAATTTTCTGAAGGAGAAACACAGTGGAGGATTGGCAGGGCACTTTGGTCACGACAAGACGTTCACAAAATTGAATGAGTCATATTTTTTGTCGGGAATGCGAGATGACGTCAAGCTATTCGTGGACAGATGCAGAATTTGCCAGCATTCGAAGGGAAGAAGACAGAATGTAGGGTTTTATCAACCATTACCCATACCTGAGAGGCCATGGGATGCAATTAGAATGGATTTTGTATTGGGGTTGCCAAGAACACAAAGAGGTTTTGATTCAATCTTTGTGGTGGTAGATAGGTTTTCCAAGATGGCACACTTCATTCCATGTTAGAAGAAGAGTGATGCAACTCACATTGTGAATCTATTTTTCAAAGAAGTCATTTGACTTCATGGCTTACCAAGGAGTATAGTTTTGGATCGAGACACTAAGTTCATAGGGCACTTTTGGAGGACCTTATGGAAGAATTTGGGAACTAACTTGTCGTTTAGTTCAGCTTATCATCCTCATATGGATGGACAGAAAAAAGTGGTGAACAGAAGTCTGGGAGACTTGCTGAGAAGCTTGGTGAAAGAACACCACATCCAATGGGACAACATATTACCAAAGGCAGAATTTGCTTATAACGACTCAGTTAATAGAAGCACAGGGCATAGTCCATTTCAGATTGTCTATGGCAGGCAGCCGAGAGGAGTTTCTGAGTTGAGGGATTCAGAACAAATTGTAGTTAGGATCGCTAGTCCAGAAGAATTCGCTGAGGTGATGAAGGAACTTCACAACCAGGTGAAGGAGTGTCTGCAGAGTTCGAGCCAGGAATATAAATGCAGAGGAGATAAACACAGGAGACAACTTCAGTTTGAGGTTGGTGACTTGATTCTGGCACATTTGAGAAAGGAAAGGTTCCCGAGAGGAACGTATAATAAACTGAAGATGAAGAAAATCGGACCATGCAAGGTCTTGAAGAAATTTGGGGCAAATGCTTACGAGATTGAATTACCCGATGGGATCGGAATTTCTCTGATATTCAGTATCTCAGATTTGTACCCATATAAAGCTAAGGAAATAGGAACAGGAGATGAACAACTAGTGATCTAGTGGACAAAGCAGATGCCAGTTGCAAATAAGACGCAGATGGAGCGCATACTGGACAAAAGGGTGAGCAAGAAAACCAGGCGAAAGCAATACTTTGAATATTTGGTTAAGTGGAAGAGCCATCTAGTTGAAGATGCCAGCTGGGAGAACGAAGTGGAGATCCAGAAGCATGGACACACCATATGCGAGCTCATGGACAGGAGCCCATGAAAGTTTTCAAGCGAGGGAGTATGATGCAGGAGCATCTCAAGCGAGCCAGCGTGGAGACAATGGACAGCTAGAAAAGAACCCAGCACAAATTTTGAAATATCTTGAACCATTAATGAAACATCAAGTGGAGGCACACTTGTATAATGTAAATGGACCTTGAGCGATTTGCTCTTGTCCTTAGTAGGTAGAAGGCATTTATAGTAGTTAATGCAAAGTAGGTAGAATTGAATGTATAGATTAGACAGTTTTAGAGATCAAGAGGGAAACATGATATAGACACCCTCATTGTGTATTGTAACGAAGAGCATGAAGATAATTTTGGAGAGCATAGAAGAGAAGCAGAGAGAGCTGTGTAGTAGACTCCATGTACATAAGTTCTGAATTAATACAAGAAAGATGTGATTCAGACTCATGGTGTCCATATAATCTCTGTGTATGAATCTTTGAATGTTATGCTCATGAATGTTTTACTCTTTCTGTCATGCAATTTATTTTATGCTATGTATGAATGATTTCTAGTTGAATTTTTTAAATCTGAGAGGAAAGGGAAAAGGAATGAGTTTCAATTGTTTCTCTATCTGAGCAAGAGGTCCTGCAAGGAGTGCGTCGAAAAGGTGTTCAGAGGTTTGTCTCTGAAAGCTCAGGAGAGATAGGTTTTGTTCTCATTCACACAGAAGTGCAGTTAGGCATAAGAGCCATGCAAGGAGTGCGTAGGCCGAGTAAAGTCTCATAGTTTTGAATCTGAGCAAAGCATTTCAAAGACTGTTGCTATAGGAGTGTGCAAAGTTGAAGGATTTCAACACTTGGAAGTGCTTGAAAGTCTACTGCAAGAAGTGTGTGCAAGGGTTTTTCTAAAGGATGCAGAGTCGTGGAAAAGCTCAGAGGGAATTAGACCTTTCAAAGGAGTCGAAGGAAGGCATAGTGACGTCGGAGCACAGGAGGACGAGTTCTAGAGGAAAGGAAGGGCAGTCAGAATTCTCTTGAGAGAATTCGCGAAGTCCCGTGAGCCGTCAGATCTCACAGAGGAGCAGGGGAGATACAATGAGTATTCCCGAAAGGTTCTAAGCTCAAGATAATCAGAACCATAGATCCAAGCCACAAGGGCCGTTGTATTTACACGTGGATTCCTATATCGGGGTTTCGTGGGTGGAAGTCCCGTAAACATTGCAACGGGAATTGCGATATCCTGAACCGCGAAGTCCCGGACGCTAAAATGATTGTGTGGGGCCACAGAGGAGTCAGCGAAGAGGACAGGTGGTGCACCATTGACATGAAGTAAATCCAGTTGAACGTTTCAGAGTTTCGCGGAGTGGAGTTCCGAAACCTTTGCATTAAGATTCGCGATATCTCAAAGTCCGAAGTCTCGATGGAGTAAAGGGGCGTTGAAAGGTCAACCTTGTGAGCGTATCAGAGTTTTGGACAATCGGGTTTTGGTAAATCACGGGAACAAGTCGCTTGACACCGCGATCGCTGAAATTGCGATATGGAAAAGTTCGAAAGAGAGAGAAGACGGGTCAACGTTGAGTGTTTTTGGGTTTCGGGGATTTGAAAGACAGGCGCTCGACCGCCGGATTCGCGAAGGTGCGAAAGTCCGATCCCCCGAAGTATAAAGGGAATTTCTCAGAGTTCAGAGTGGGTGTAGATTTCCCGAAAGGGAAATAGAAGAGCCATTTCAAATCTCTTCGGGCCAGTGGTAAAGGAAAGATCCTGTGTTGGCGTGGACCTCTCGACCTGCGGGTTGAGGAGGGGGCGTGCGTCATCATATAAGAACTAAGTTTCTTTCTGTACCTTTATTTCTGCAAGATTTGCAACCAACAAAATTTATTAGGCTAAAATAATTAACAAGATCCATGAAATTATGTACAATTGTGTTCCAATAATGTATCATAATTCTTTCTTTCACGAGTTCTCCCGAAATGTTTCAAGACTTAGATTATTTTTCCATCTATTCGGACTCACAGACTCATGAACTCGCACACTTGTAGACTCACAAAAGGATAATTCTTCCTTTCATAAGTCCATCTGCAAAAAATCAACAATAAGATTGTTTTTCCATCTATTCAGACTCATGGAGTCACGGGATCACAATATTACAGACTCATGAAAGCACATTTATTCCTTTCATAAGTCTATCCAAAACACTTAGATTATTTTTCCATCTGTTCAGACTCACAGACTTGCGGACCTGTGAAGTCATGAAAGAACAATTAGTCCTTTCATAAGTCTATTCAAAAAGTATAAACACTTAGATTATTTTTCCATCTATTCAGACACACAGACTCACAGACTCACATAATCATAATAAGTCCAACACTTAGCCATTTTTCTAACTTTGTGGACTCACAGACTCACAGACTCATAATAAGTCCAACACTTAGTTGTATGGACTCACAGACTCATTGACTCATAATAAGTCCAACACTTGGCCATTTTTACTTTTGTGGACTCACAAACTCATGGACCCATGGACTCACGGACTCATAATAAGTCCAACACTTAGCCGGTTTTAGCTTTGGAGACTCGTGGATTGATGAAATCATAATAAGTTCCAACACTTAGCCATTTTTACGTTTGCGGACTCGTAGACTCATGGAATCATAATAAGTACCAACACTTATCCATGTTTACCCTTTTAGACTCACAGACTCACAAACTTGTGGACTCATGAACTCATAATAAGTCCCAACACTTAGCTATTTTTACCTTTGCGGACTTGCGGACTCACAGAATCATAATAAGTCCCAACACTTAACTATTTTTATAACTCCCTTCCTCTGTGTTCTTGCCACCATGAAATTACATGTCACATGTCTCCACATCAACTGACATGTGTCTCCCCCCATGTCATGTTGATATCAACGTATGGAAAAATACTGAAATTTTTCCAATTTCGCCTATTTTCCAAAATTCCAAAATTGCTAAAAGTTTCCCAAAATTAAAATTCCTTCTTGGTTCGCTAATAGAGCTATGCAAATAAGCTCAATACAACCAAATCAAGCCCTGTACATAAAAAATTGTTCATTTCTTTTCAAATTTGACTCTTTCACTTCAAAATAACCATTATTAGTTGCAGCAAGTTAGGGATTTTGCTCAATTTCATCCAATTTTATCACTGAACACCGTAAACATTTTGTCAAATGATTTACAAATGAAATCTCCCTCTGTCAGATAGTTCTCTTGCAACTTTGTAATTCCACTTATGTTCTCTAGTGCAGGCTTAGTGTTGAAAAATTGGGCTCTTATACCACTTTGTAACATACCCAGCCACCAAAGTTGCATCATGTCATGAAAATAAATTATCTTTATCATCTCTGATACCATTTTAGTAACATACCTAGCCTCCAACTTGGAAAAAAAACGTGCGGAATACACATAACACAAAAATTCTTCTAATCAAATCCATTTTTTTGTTGTTATCCATGTTCCCATAGCCTACAACTACAATTTATAACATATTTAGCTACAACGATAACCATAAAACATATGCATCTGAAGTATTCTAATAATCAACATGAGATACAACTAAATTGTTCATTACAATAACATATAAGTCATTCTCATTTGTGCAAAGTTCATGCACAACAATACCATATGTCTATAACTCAGTACAAGATAAAACACTTAAACAATAATCGTGCAACCAGTTGTTTGGGACGGATGTTCCAACCAACTGTAGACTGACTCTTCCAAATCTCAACAACCATTCACCCCCGAGTTGAGGCTAGAAATCCACAAAAGAGGGTGGTCTCTCATAGGGCACTCACATCTCATAATTCTCTCAACCCAACTTATATTCTCCTACATCTATCTTGACTTTTCCACCATCTCTCTTCCTCTTAACCTCCCCAGCCCAAGGAATGCACCATTCATTTATCAGGGATAACCCAAGGGATGTAACATCCCTTTATTGAGGATAACCCAAGGTATGTACCATTCATTTATCAGGCATAACCAAAGGGATGTACCATCTATTTATCAGGGTTAACCCAAGGGATGTACCATCCATTTATGAAGGATAACCTGGGGATTGTTCCATTCATTTCTCAGGGTGTCTCTAGCATAGGTAGCTAGGAATATCTTAGCCGGGAACTCAAGGGAAACTGTTGCTAGGAAAAATATCAGTAAACCAACAACAACACTTGTCGTTTTAGTGCAAATCATGTATTATTTAACTCTTTTGGCCTGACAATCTGGCCCTTCAGTTCTCCATCTCCAATTCTATCCAATTACAATCCATGTTTTTCCCTCCTATCAATGCACCTACTCCAAACTCTATTTTGATGCCCAAACTTGACTAACTACCCAAACTTCTCGAACTGTTGTTACTTCTGTCTTAGCCCATACAAAATTAATCTCTTTTGATTCTTTTATTGACTCACACTCTTCCCCAAGATAATTTTACTCAACCCCTATGTTCCCAATAAATTTGGGTTGTAACCACTCACACCCACCCTTTTACATGTATTCAATGATTCGATTTGGAAACACTCAATAAAAAATGGGAAGGTTCATATACAATATAAGATTTAGGAAAATGGATTAAATCCATAAACATGGGTAATTCCCCCCTTGGACTCCTGTTGGCCATTATCCTAGACACTCCACTTTCTTGTGGATTAATTCATCCTCCATCTCTTGTCCATGTTCCCTTAGTAGCTGGCATCACATTTTATTATTAAAACATTTAAATACAATTCACATATTACATCGCTTGGCTGTAGCCACATATTATATCTACATAAGAATTAATGAAACTAGGGATTATAATGGGGATGTTAAAAATATAATTTCAAAGTGCAATGACTTGGGGAAGTCCTATAAAGAAACTCCTAAAAAAGGAAAGAAGGGTAAATCTAAATTGTCTGATTAGGAAAAATCAATGATGAGGATTGAAGGCTAGAACAGTCTGAGGTGCATTGAGTATCGTTGATCCTGTTGAAAATAAACAATAGGGGTAGGAATTGGAAGAGTGAAATAAGATTGCAAGGGAAAATATTAAGTGCCAAATTGGAGACTATGGAAATATCCCGACATATGAATTACACACCAAAGGTAAATTGCTTTAGTATATAATCTCGTGGTCATAGTCGAGATCCTATGGGAGGTTTAGCTCCCTGTTCTGATCTCTATTGACTGGTTTGTAAACAAATTAATTTTTGAACTTTGTTAAGGAGGAATTTTGGGCCTGAGTGAACCATCAAAGGAGTATCTCAAATTCTGAGATGAACAAAATTGACTTTAAAATTATGCAAAATTATGGGTAAGACCAGGATGGTCATCAATTTTGGTATGAACGAGTAATTTTTCTTTGAGATTGGATGGATAAGTATGGAATTTTTAATTGTAGATATAGAAGAAGAGAATATGATTTGATTTAGAGACAACATGTATGGAGGATTACATGAGAGGACTACAAAAGTATTGGGCATGCATTTTTCCATTCAAGTGCATTAAATGTGGAGGATAAGATCTCATGGATAGATCTTACTTGTAATGGTTGGTATTTTAAAATAAACTTTGTTTATGAAGATTTGTATATGTAGATAGAAGAAAAAGGAGAAGGGTAAGGATTGACAACCCTTAATTCTGGTAGAGTTGTGGGAGAGGGCATGAAGAACTCTCTAGTGAATGAAATTGTGGAAGAACTATTACACACCAAAATGTCACACTTGAGTTTCGCACCCTAAGTGTCACAAGTGTCGGAAAGTGACATATGCACCTTGTTAAGTGTTGCATGCACTATCACAAGAGTCATATGCACCTTAAAAAGTGTTGCATTCACTTTGATAAGTGTCACAACCCATTGACACAATGAAAAAAGTCTTCACAACCCATAAGTCATGTTGGAATAAGAAGCCCCATCATTTGAAGGTCGAAATACACCTTTTTCTTGGAAAATCGACCAATTTTTGGGCATTTATGAAAGGCGGTGCCTCCTGGACATTATGGGGGAGGACCAATTCATGGAATGGCACCCCCTTTCAATGTTAGGATATCGCCACTTTATAGGATGGTGCCCTTTGTTCAACTCTTGGGGAGCACCAATCTTGTTAGAGGGAATCATGGGATCTCCCACCTCTTTCTAAGTGTTAGCTCTGACTTGGATGAGGTTGTTGTGGTTGAATACTACCTTATGGATTCATATTAGGATATTATCCAAACCTTAAGGAGACATATCCTCAACCATATCCTTCATCTTCTCTTTTAGTTTTTTTTTCCTCTTTCTTCCCTAATTTTCTCAGTCTGATTTTGAAGGGATTGTTTCCTAGTGACTCGTACATTGTGTTTGAATTTGTTTGGATTGAGAATTGATACTTATCACTCATTTTTTTTTTATGTTGAAAAAGTCTTCTAAGTTGTGAGATTGGTTAACCTTTCTTTTCACTAGTTTGTTCTTTGTCTTGTGATGTTATTAATTATCTAAATGGTTGGAAGAGTCTGCAAAGGTTTGATTGTTGTTGAGTTTCTTTTCAATCTTATTTAGAGCATCTCTCTCTTTTGAATGATTGAGATTCTTTTGCTTACCACAATATAGCTTGAATGCCTTTTCTTGTTTCTCCTTTTAAATATTGTTGAGTGATTGTCTCTTTCTCTTTTTCACTGTTTGGGTTCTTGTTGGAGGAATTCTAACATTTTTCTTTCTAGTTGACTTTTTGAGTTATTAATTGACCGAGTTATTTCACACTTTTTTTCTCACAGTTATCATTAGTTATGAGTGCATTTATTGTTTAATATTTTTACTTCATAATCCTTTGTATCTGAATTGGATTCTTGCATTGAAAATAAGGAAGTAGAAAAAACTTGTGTTTGATTTAGGATCATTTCATTTATAATCAAACGAATAAAAATTGATTGCATTCAAAGTTTTGGGTGGTGCATGTTCATAGTTTACACTTGGTAAACTACATTGGGTTTATGCATTTGAGAATGGAAAAATACTCTTCTCATTTCCATAGATAGAGTTCATTGAAAAAAACACTTTTCATCTCATTTTGTTGCACTCTTTTGGAGTTGAAGTCACGAATATCATCAGTTTCACTTCCATACCCTTGAGTAAACAACATCCTAAAATTAAAGCGCTAATTAAAATATATATATAATTTTTTCTTTCTAGGGATCTACAAACCTACATTAGGCTAACTGTAGGGCTTTGGAATTGGTTTTGATAATAACTTTACAAATCCATAAACAAACATAGAATCTCGCGATAGGGAGAGAAAATCTAATTTTCATATAAGCATGGCCAGGACCACCCTCTTACACAGTGGTTAAACATGGGGTCATGTGTGGGAGAAAAACATATATTACCCCTCTGAAGCTTAATAAAACATAGTGGAAAGAGCATATATTGGGGGTTCTTCTTGAGGTGTCACTGGTTTCATTATTTCTTTGTTCTTCATGAATCTTGAATCCATTCGAGGTCCTCTAGAGTTTACCAGTTGTCTTGTCTTCTATCCTCTAGAATAATTTTGGACTTGATATCTTGCCCATAAGTTCAATCCTGATTGTTGATTGTACCCACCCGGAGGCTGACTGTGAGTTGGTAACCTTAGTGGCCTTTATCCTTAGGGTTCATACACAAGGTGATGAAGAAGGGAAGCCTTTGTTGTACCTGGGTCAAACGTTGGTCAAACTTAGTCGAGCTCCTTAGAGGGTAACTCACAGATAGACTGTGAGAGAACTTTCACCAAGGTGTAATTCCATTAAACAGGTCACCAACATAACTGATACACCTGATCTGTCTCAACCCATTTTCAATATTGATCCTACGACGTTGGATTTCATCACCAATTAGCGAATTCACTATGAAAAGGTTTGTTTGTTTGGTTTTGTTCCTAGAGTTTTTAGCATGTGTTGCTTGTTTTCCATAGAAAAACATTAGGTTGTGTCTATGTCTATGGTGTTAGTTCCTGGAGCTACCCACAAAGGGACATCTTTTCCTGGGATACCATTTATTTCTCCTTTTGTGGGACACGTTGGTCCTCCTTATATCGCTACTTTGACTCTTCCTGGACTCACTATTGGGTTATCAGTTTGGTTGTTTTCCACTCCAGTGAATGCTCCTAGTGCTTCATCCATAAGTAATTCACCCCAGGACTATCAACCTCATGTCGAACCTCTTCCTTCTTTTCCCGTAGGGAATTTTTCCTGTGCTTCCTCTTCACCTAGTGAAAGCTCTGCAACTAGTAATCCGGTGGGTAAGAAGAAGAAAAAAAGAGGATTAAGAAGAAGAAAAACAAGATACGGGGTAACATTTGAACCACTGCAAGACATATTGGAAGAGATCAACAAACTATTGTTCATCATGTTGGGAGTGTTGATAATTTCGACAAGTCTACCAAGACACATCACAAGCCCAAATTCCCTTGCAGGATTTGTAAGGGTGATCACCTTCTTAAGGATTTCCCTGGTATTCTGAAGGTTGTAGAAGTGTGGTCTTAGGGTTCTCAACCCGCATCATCAGTCATTATAGGTCATGCTAGTGACAAACCATCAACTAGTGATAATCAGGTTGAAAGTAAGAAGGGTAAAGCTAATTTTCCTTGCTTTTTATGTAAGGATATGCACCGCACCTACCTTTGTCCTTACATGGATGAGGCTTCATATATGTTGGAAAATATTTTTGATTTCCAACAACAAATTCCATCTCCCAACCCACCATTGGTTGATGAACTAGTCAATCTGGTTCCATCATCGGTCAATCCGGTTGATCAGGTGGTCAATCTGGTTCCATCATCAATTGAGTCAGTCGATCAAGTGATTGACTCAGTTTCACCTTTGATCGATCCCACTCTCCCATTGGAGAGTGAATTTAAAGTGGTTGATCCAATACCACCCTCAATTGATCTCACTCCTCCTAGGAAAAGTGAGGATGTCACTCAAGTCTTTCTTATTTCTATAGATTCTTCTGGACAAGGGGGAAATTCACCCATTCCAATGGAACTCCCTATGATTAATGAGGCCATTCTTTTAGATTGGGGTTCACTACAAAAATCTCGTCTCCCTTCCTATATACCATTCCAAATCACTGTTCACGTTTGTGGTAGGGATGTTCCTCAGACTATTTCCAATGAAGGTGCATTCATTAGTATTTTATCTTTCATTGCTTGGAAGTATCTTGGTTCCCGTCAGCTTTCTTCGGTGACTTGAAATATATTGGATTTTAACATAAGGGTTGGTCAACCTTTACATATTCTTCCTCAGTTTCTGGTTACTTTAGGATGGAAAATTTTCTATATTGATGTGATGGTTTTCCATGACCCCTTGGATTTTAATGTGCTCCTCGGGAAAGACTATGTTTATGTTATGAAGGCTCTTGTGTCCATGGTCATTGAAGTGATGTTTATCTCTCACAATGAAAACATAGTGTCCATAGACCAACTTTCATTCATTGGCCCTCATACGAGGGTCGACCATTCAACTTACCTAAACGATCCTTATATGCAAGCGGAATCCGCCCCGTCACAGGTCAATTATGTGGGAACATGTTCCATGCATTCAACTATGAATGAGAAGGAATATATTCCTTCTTTTGATTTAGATATGGTAGTTGACACGGTGATCTGTTCTATAGGGATATTAGATCCTAATCTCTCTACCCACAATGCAGCCCTCGACATGTATTCCTTTCAGAATGTGATTCTACCATCTAAAGAATATCCCTTGGAAGCCATGATTCAGGTTTGTCTCTTGACATGTATTCCTTCCAGAGAATTGTCCTCTTATAATCCATGATCAATTAGAGGTAATGATCATATTTTATTTAATGATTTCAATCTCGTTAAAAAACGAAACCAAGTTCGAGCAGAGTTACCTCTTATGTGTCAAGATTGTTAAAAAATGAAATAGAGGGCCTATAGAAAAGTTCTTATTTCTATGTCAAGATCATTAAAAAGTGAAATATAGGTCCTCAAGCATAGTTTTTATAGTTTCAAGCTTGTGCAAAAATGAGGCCTACCTTTCGAGCATAATTTTCTTCACTATGACAAGCTCATTAAAAAATGAAATAGAGGTCTGGGAATCGAGCCTAAAGGTCATGAGAAAATTTCTTTTCCTATGTCAATATCGTTAAACAATGAAATAGCCACCTCTTCCGTTGATTATATTCTTTTGGTATATCTTGTAAATATTGAGTCGAGTCTTTTTCCAGATCTTGTAAATGTTGAGTGGAGTCTTTCACTAGATCTCGTAAACTAACCTTCATTTCATCTCCCTATGTCAATTGATTCTCTTTCTTCCTATGGTGAACTTTTACCTATTACTAACCACAAGTCTATTGGGTATACAAATTGGCATTAGGAGAAGAGTTGTGTTGGTTGTGGAGCCTGATTATCTTCCTGATTTAGAGGTCTTTTACTTTCAGCTGTGTTTATACCCAATGAAGTATTTACACCCCAGAAGTATGTACACTCTTCCACGCGGGGGAGTGCAGAGGGGTGGTACTCCCTTTGCAGGGTCCGGGGGGCTATCCCCCCGGCTGGGGGGTCTGGGGGCGAAGCCCCCGAAGGAAAAATTGCCTTGTAAATGTATATTGTAATTTCATTGTAAATCTGGACCGTTCATT
>SNQJ01S0000922.1:269620-285350 GCA_010110895.2 Picea sitchensis
CAGTTTCAGTTGGTCTTCAAGAATGAATATGAAGATGAGAAATTTGCCAGGTCCAAGAAGGTTCAGAGTCCAACATATACAACAATGGTAGAGTTGTTGAGATCATTCTCCAAGTGGGAGATTGTTGGTTGTGGAGCCTGATTATCTTCCTGATTCAGAGGTATTTTACTTTCAGCCGTGTTTATACCACATGAAGTATTTACACCCCAGAAGTATGTACACTCTTCCACGTGGGGCAGTGCAGAGGGGGGGTACCCCCTCTGTGGGGTCTGGGGGCAAGTGGGCCCCCAGAGGGGGTTCGGGGGCAAGGCCCTCGAAGGAAAAATTGCCTTGTAAATGTATATTGTAATTTCATTGTAAATCTTGACCGTTCATTATAAGGTCGCAGATCTAATGGTAGAGATTATGTTAGGGTTTTTTTCCCTAGAAGGAAACCCTCTTTTATGAGGGAAATGTATTGCAGCTATGATTGGATGGAGAATATTGTATTATAAGATAGGATACTATGAGAGAAAGAAGAGAAAGTTACAACGGGTTTGTTGTAGGTTGTATCCCTTCATATGCTGGATAATAATAAAGGAAGGACCTGACAATTTCTCTGGTGGATGTAGCCCACACTGGGTGAACCACGTAAATCTGTGTCTCTATTGTATTGTGTATCTTATGTGTTTTGTTTCCGCATTTGTTTTATTTTATTGCTCCACGGTCCTGTTTTTCCAACAAGTTGGTGGATGAAATGAAGCTTGGGGAGGCAGGTCTCTAGTCTCTACACATCATGCTGGATAAAAGCCACTAGCTTCCATCACGCAACTAGGGGAAAAGTACCAACTATCCATGGGTCTGATTCAAAACCTTTCGACATTATGTTGGGAAGTTATGAGATCGATATTTGTTTTTTCTCACGCTGATTAATACATGAGAATAGGTTCTCGAGTATACTATTATCTCTTTTTTGGACTAGTAAAATCTATACGAAAAAGGAACTCTTTGGAGTTTCCTTTAAGCTCTTTTCAGACTCCCTAAACATGAAAAAATTGTCGAGTGATCTTTCTTCCTTTCACACTCGTTAAAAGTTTTGAAAGGGAATCTTTCGAGTGGTAGTTTATCGCTTTTTTGGCCTCATGAGACTAATTAAGAAAAAGGACTAAACTAATCAAGAATTATTAGAAGAGTTCTCTGGAGTATTGTTTTACTCTTTTTCTAGGATTGGGAGACTAAATTTACAAAAACATCATCCATGGATTCATATTTAATTTCTTTTCAGACTCTCTAAAAGTGAAAAACCACCAATTTTACCTTATTTGGGCTCGTAAAACTATGCATCAAAGGACCTATCTGAGTCCAATCTACAGGATCCATATGGGGAGAAACCCCTCCTTCCCCAAGTTCGTTAAACATATGATGATGGACTCATCTAAAGGATGAGCTATACCAAGCACCCGTTTTCCTCCTCGAGATCATTAAGAAAGAAATATCTATTCATCTATCTGGATGGGGGGGGAATTGAAGGATGTCGGTCAAGTTTTTTGGAATCCTTTATGGTAGCTATTGTTACCCTTAAACATGACACATGCTTGCATCTTGTCTTATAGTTGGTTAATTTGCTTGTCTCTAATTCATACCAATTCCATGTTTCGTTATGCATTTTCATTACATTCGAAGAGTGATCTTATTTCCATCACATTATGTTCTTGGTAACTGTTGAGTCAATGCTTCCAAGTCACTTGTCATGTCTCGTCATGTTCAAGGGAAGTTTCACTTCAAACCATCCATCTGAAGTAGTACTAGTTTCTATTTAATGTGTCAGTCCATACTCATTCAATCCACCATCTTACATCATGTTCCTATGTCATTTTCGTGTCAATGATGGGGGATACATCAAGGCCCTCCTTTGATGAGTATTTCCCTTTCAATATCAACACATTATCCAAGAATTAGTCTTAGAAACCAGTTAGTACCTTGGGACCTGCATGCCTCAATGGTAGGCCTTCTTGCTTCTGATAGTAGATTTACATCATTCACCTCTAATCAGATGATTCCATGAACTTTCGAATTCAAATCATTTGTTCACATTCGTTGGAATGTGCTAGGGTACCTTGGAATTCATTGACATCATTGGTGATTTACCTCGCACTTGTTAATGGTTTACTTCAATGACCACTAATCAAGTGGTTTCTCCCATCTTCGAGATCAAATCATATATTCACATGAATAAATTCGTATTGCCTCAGTATCAGGATGAAGACCCTGGGTTGGGCGGTCACTTTGACATGTGATTTTCCCACGTTGTGATGGACATAATTTGAGCATGTAAAATATTTCAATACAATCATCATGTTGGAAATATTATTGATATATATATATATATATATATATATATATATAATGTCACATAGATCCACATTGTATTGAGCCATGGCTATGTTTTTTTTTCTTGTAGCTCCACTATGTATTTTCGTGGCAGTGATCAGTTCATGTAATGGAATTATAGATCCACATTGTATCATTGGTGGGAATATCCTTAGTCAGTATTTTCATGGATCTACAGTGCATTGGTTGGAGGTTGTGCTTTGATTCATATCGTATTCCAAGCATAGGTATGTTTGCCTTGGAAATGGAACATACTTGTATACTGACTGATGATTGTTTGCATCTTCTGTCAGTTTCTCCTACTCCAACACCCTTTCATTGAATAATTTGTAAAGTGTTTCGGCCATAAGTTTCTCTTATGACCTCACACTTTAGGGGGAATCTATTACACACCAAAATTTCACACTTGATTTTTGCACCCTGAGTGTCGCAAGTGTGACAAAGTGACATATAATCCTTGTTAAGTGTCACATGCACTGTCGAAAGTGTTGTATGCACCTTACCAAGTGTTGCATTCACTTTTATGAGTGTTGCAACCCCTCGACACCATGAAAAAAGTTTTCACAATCCCTAATTCATGTTGGAATAAGAAGCCCCATCATTTGGCAGTCATAACACACCTTTTTCTTGGAAAATCAACTAATGTTTGGGAATTTATGAAGGGTGGAAACCCCTGGCCATGCTAGGGGAGTGCCACTTCATGGAATGGAACTCCCTTTCCATGTTAGGGGAGTGCCACTTTATAGGATGGTGCCTTCTGTTCAAATCTGGGGGAGCACTAATCTTGTTACAGGGAATCATGGGATCTCCCACCTGTTTCTAAGGGTTAGCTCTAAATTTGATGAGGTTGTTGTGGTTTAATACTACTTTAAGGATTCATATTAGGATATGATCCAAACCTTAAGGATACATATCCTCAACCCTATCTTCCATTTTATCATGGTGGTTGTGCCTCCCAAGCCTATATATTGAGGGTATTTCCAAGGTGAAGGGGGGAAGAATACAAGTATCAAACCTTTGATCCTGGGAGAAACATCTACATTTTGATGTCAATATTCATGCAAGGTCTATATGACGAGAGATTGGATAAGTGTTGCATCATCAAGAATGCTTTTTAAGTGTATCCTTTTGGATTTCCAAATTAATATCAACTTGGCGTATTCCCTTCTAGTTCATGTTTTTATACATTGGCTTGTTTATTGTCATTTCATCCTTCATATATATCTTCTTTATATAATCATCTAGAGTAGGAAGAAGAGTTCCTTTTATAGTCTTTGCATGGTTTCATTTGCATTGAGGAGATTGGATATCAAGCATATGGATTGGATCAACAAGGATGAACATTGCAACAAGGTACACCACATCATTCTTATTCTCTCTTGGTTGATTGATATAGTTAGATCTATAGGGAAAGTTGTAACCACTTGTTATATTTTTTATTTGGACCAAATATAAGAGTCTTGGTCCAAAGGGGAGCTTAGGCTGTATGTAGGGTAATATTTCTCAAAACAAGAACCTTGGAGCAACAAATGTTGTAAATAATTCTAGCTGGAGATTAGAAGTAAGTAGAGAGGACAAGAGGAGTTCTCAGAAGAAAGTGAGTAGGTGAAAAGTCAGAGAAGAGTGGAGGAGTTGTCAAAGGGTTATAATAGAGATAACTTGTAATACCAAAAGGATATAGATTAGGAGGAATCTTGGTGAGGTATTGAATGGTAGGGTAGAGGTGACTTACTCAGATGCATGGTGGAGTTTGAGTGGTTGTCAAATTTAAGCCTTCGGGGTTATAAGAATATGTTAGAAAAAAGGAGTCCTATGAAGAAAGAAAATTCAATAGTCTAGATGTGTTTGAAGTCATATGGGATGGCACTACATAATTGATAGGTGGAAATGGACGTTTTTCCATCCAAATAGGGATATCAGAGTGTATGATCGGAGGAATACAACAAAAGAGTAAGGTCAGATAGACGATAGGGATTATTTCAGAATAATTTTGATCAAGGTTTAAGGAAAGGACACATGATGATGTATTATTGTCTCTCAGTGAAGGACCATCAGTTTCAAGTAGCTAGTGTAACTCTTATATAAGGACAATGATGAATGATGGATATCTATTCGGGATGATACAAATCAATTATAAGGTAGCAACACGTTGTGAAAGATTCTTGGTGTTTGGAATATACTTATATGATTCAATTAGAAGAAATAAATATGATAGAGTAATGTCAATCAATGACTCAGTTATAATTGGGGTTAGATAGATCGATGTCTTAGGACGAGATACATGGTAGGTCACTACAGTGTCATGTGGCAACTAACATAGCTTAGATGTGGAATCAACGAATGAGGAGTGGACATGTAGCAGTGACATGGATTAATGATCAATCAACATGTGGAAGTTGAGTATACGAATGGTAGTGTGACATGTGGCATCCACATGTGAGTGTTGGGCATATGTGTGGCGTAGTGAAATATGGGCAGTGATCTGTGACCATTACATCCATAAATATCAATAATATATATTTTTTATAGGCTTAGAGTATAAAAAGGATATGGATATCTATCATAGCTATCATTTCAAAGAGTAGATACTTGGGGAAGTCTGATAGATGAACTCCGAACAAAGGAAATAAGGGTAATGAGGATTTAAGTCTGGAATAGTCCAAGGTACAGTTAGGATCATCCATATTGTTGACGATCAATGAAAGGGATAGGAAGTTGAAGAGTCCAATAATCTCACAAGGGAAAAGGTTAGGCGCCAAATTGGATTCTATAGACACATGTTGAGGAAAAATGAAGTACGCACCAAAGGTAAAGTGTTTCAGTATATAAGCATGTGGTCATAGTTAAGATCCTATGGGAGGTTTATCCCCTGGTTTTGAGAGCTATTGAATGGTGCATAAATAAAGTATTTTTTGAAATCTATTAAGGGGGAATTTTGGGCCTGAGTGAAGCATCAAAGGAGAAACTTGAATTTTGAGCTGAACAATATTGACTTTATAATTTTGCAGAACCATGGGTAAGACCAGGATGGCCATCATGAAGAATTGGTGTAAAATTTTCTTTGTCATTGTTATTATAAGTTTATTTTTTGTAAGAGTCTCAATCAACATGATTTTCACCTCCATACCCTTTGAGTAAAAAAACCCTCTTAAACAAATGCTAAACTTAAAATGTACTAGAATTTGTTTCTAGGGCTCACAAACATGTTTAGGGTTATGGCCTTGGTCTAGGTTGGAGGGTTAATTTATCCAAGGCCATAAAACAAGAATAGGAGTATGATCTAGGGAGAGTCTCAATCCAATTCTCATATACGTATATCCAGAAAGCTCCTATAGCAAAGGAGTCAAACACGAGGTCGAAGAGATATCCCCTCCAAATATTAACTCAGCATAGTGGAGAGATATTATATTGGGATATTTTCCTGAAGTGACACTAACCTATCAAGCGCCAGTCCTCTAGAATATTTTCAGGCTCAATTACCCTTCCCATTTGTTTGATCGCGACTATCGATTGTACCCTCCAGACGTTTACTATGAGTTGGTGACCATAGTTTCTTTTCCTAGGGATCTCAAAGGTGGCTGTGAGGGTTTGTCGTGGTACCTAGGGAATATTTCATATCACATTTTTCGTACTATTGGAGGGTTCCCCGTGAAGTGTGGGTGATTGTAATAGATAAGGATGGTTAGTGGAGTTCAGGATAACTTCTTCTCACTCCTTCATTCGTTGTTTCATGGGAATTAATTAACCCATGCCTTCATATGGAAGGTCCCTTTCCACTTTTCCATTCCTTTGGAATTAGGATCTCATCGACCTAGGATGAATCTTTGGAGAAGTTGTTTTCTTGCAATGTTTCTCTTAGGAATGTTTAGTGGAGCTCTACTTTGTCTTATTGGCCTTATTTTTTTTTAATATCACTATTTTTTATCACTAATTCAGGGTGGTCGACCAACCACTTTGCTCATTGGGAATGACCCCTAGTCTTTCTCTTGAAAGCATGGAGATGCCTTTTAGAAGGCATGGTTTTTTATAACGCTAGTTCACCAAATTCAATGCATGAGACTTTTATGGACATGAAAAATCCTGAAAGGGAGAAGTATGTGCATAAGAATGACTTGGACAAAGTTATTGAGGATACCAACCAAAGAACCCCTACCAAAGGGGATTCTTGTTCTTTTCCATTCTATGGAAATGTTGGTGCCCCCTTGATTTCCACTTTGAACATTCCTGGGTTGAATGTAGGACTATCGGTATGGTTGTGGACCACTCCTAATGTCCCAAATTATCTTGATGATTCTCATATAACAACTTTATGTCATAGGCATTGTATGCGTGTTGATACTTCACCTTCTAATTCTGCTAAGTTTACTCCTTCTCCTTCTCCTTCTCCCTCTTTTGGGGAAAGTATTTCTCCTAGTAACCAGAAGTCTAAAAGGAACAGGAAGAGGAAGAGTGATAAAAAGAGTTCACCAACCTTTTCTAGTCATGTTGGGGACCTTTCCCCAACCTCTATGAGTCATGATGGGGGAAAGAAACCAATCTCTACAAGTCATGCTGGAAGTAAAATTCTAGTCATTGCTAGTCATACTCGCATTGAGTCACCAACTTATGTGAGTCATGTTGGAATCTTGTCACCAACCTCTACTAGTCATGTTGGAGACATGTTTTCATCATCTATTATTCATGTTAAGGGTAAGAAATTAGCCTCTGTGAGTCGTGTTGGAAGTAAAATTCCAGTCATTTCTAGTCATATTGGCATAAAGTCAATAACCATTTCAATTCATGTTGAAGACATGCAACCAACCATTGCAAGTAATGTTGGAAGTAAAAGTCTATTCACTGCTAGTCATACTAGAATTGAGTCACCAACTTTTGTGAGTCATGTTGGAGTCTTGTCAAAAACCTATGCTAGTTATGTTGGAGACATGTTTTCAGCCTCTGCTATTCATGCTAGGGGTAAGATACTAGCCTATGTGAGTCATGTTGGAAGTAAAATTCTAGTCATTGCTAGTCATACTAGCATAAAGTGACCAACCATTTTGATTCATGTTGAATACATGAAACCAACCCTTGCAAGTCATGTTGGGGGAATGAGTCTAGTCACTGTTATTCATACTAGACAAATTTCATCAACCTCTATGATTCATGTTGGAGATCAACTACTAGCCTCTGCAAGTCATGCTGGAAGCATGTCATCAACCAATGAAAGTCACGTTGGGGGCATTGATATGGTTTAGAATCCTAGACATATACGATGTAAACCCAAGTTCCCTTGTAAAATTTTTAAAGTAGATCACCTTACTCATTTTGCATTTCTAATTTCATGGTACGAAGAGAAAGGTCCTTGTCTGAAGGGCCTTCTAGCTCTGAGTCACCTTTGGTTTCTGAACAATATTTTCAATCATCAGTTGATGAAGTGTTCGTTCCAATTCAATATTCAATTGAAACCACTCTCATTTTTTTGGGTGATGCATCTCTTGACCATGTTTTATTGCATCATATTCAACCACTAGTTGAGGAAGAGGTCACACAAATGTAATCTTCGGTCGATCCCACTCTTCTCTGAGAGAGTGACAAGTCTAAGGAGTTGATCTCGTCGATGAAATATTCAGCCGATCCCACTCTTCTTTTAGGGAGCGATGCATCTTTTGATTACATATTTAGCATTTCTAGTTCAATACCTTATGAACAAGGGTAAATTCCACTCTCTTCGAGTATGCTCCCTCCAAGTCCCAGGATGGTTTCCTTTCATTGGAATAATCTTGTGGAGCCTCACCTTCCTTCTCAGGCACCTTTCTAGATAATGGTTTTGGTTGAATCTATGTTGAAAGGACTTAATCGATGTATTGTAGATGAAGGATCATCTACAAGTATTTTATCCTTCTCTCCTTGGAAAGTGTTGAGTTCATCCAATATTGTATCAACTACCAATGAGCTACTGGTTTTCGACAGAAGACCTAGTGAACATCTGGGGATTATTTCTCAGTTACCTGTTACCTTAGGTCAGAAGACTATTCTAATCGATATGTTAGTGGTGCCAAGCCCTTTAGACTTCAATAAGCTTCTTGGATGTGATTATGTTGATGTGATGAAGGATGTGGTATCTATTCTCTTTCATGTGATGCATCTCCCTCACAGTGGAAGCATTGTCACTCTTGATCTTATTTCATCTGATAATCACCATCCTAGTTTGATTTCAACTCAAGTTTCCCCTTTGTGTGTTCCTAGTGTTCGAGTATACTTGTCCCAGCCACGAGTGAATTATGTGGTGTCTTATCCTTGATGTTTAATTTCTTATGAGAAGGTATCTTTATAGTTATGTTCACCTTATCGAGACAAGGTATCGACGATTGAACAAGGTTTTTATCCAATGGGGGAATATAATCCTTTTATTTCCCCTCTTTGTATGATTAATATTCCATTTCATTTTGAGTCTGATAATACTATTTGTAAGACCTTGGGCCCTGATATTTGCATGTTGACGAGCCCTAGTTTCATGGATGTTGAGTTTCCTTCAGATAAGGCTATCCTTGAACCTATGATTATGGATCTTTGACCTCCTCCTGAACTGGAAACTTTGTAGGTTGGTTACTAAATAATCCCTTGGACTGATCCTAGTGACCGACTCTACCTGGAGAAATACTATGCATATGTCGTAAGGTTATGTGGTCCTTTGTACATATTGTAATTTTAGGGTTTTTTGTTTTCAAGTTACGTATCCGTTAGAACATGTTTTTATCAGAGGTTTCTATATTGGACTTACTAAATTCTGGGTAAGTGTTTTTGATCTTATATATAGGATTTTGGAGACATTTTCTTTGGTATCTTTTAGTTTCATGTCGATCCGTTCTGACAGGTAATGATCTCGAAACTAGATAGGATAGATTCTCCCATCCATGCATTTTTTTGTTATCTATTTCCTGTTTCATTTTTCCTTAGGATCAACAACAATAAGTTGTGATGCAAAACCTTCTTTGTTGTTTAGAAATGTTGTAGTTCATGTGCTACAACTTACCTTCCATGGGAATCCTAGTTTAAAACTTCTTTGTATTTTGGTTCTCATGCTATAAGTTTTCTATTAGTATTGGGAGTCCTATTTAGTACCATCATGACTTTTCGTCGAAGCTGCATATCTTCTTCTAAATATTTTTCTGGCCATTACCTACAAGACTCCCCGTAGCACATGTTGATATTGATGTCAAAACTTCTTCATATTCTTCAACATGCATTGTTATTTTTTACTGTCATATAGAGTAGGGCCATTTGCACCTATACGATGCATTTATTCATATCATTCACATATATTTCATAGGGTCCACCCCATTAGTTTTTGACATCACACCCTTCGAGATTCTTATAGGTGTCTATTATAGATGGTGGATATTACCTATACATGGGTGTCCTAGTTAGTACCTCATTGGCCTTCTGACACTCGTGTTGCATTCTTCTTGTTATCACTTTGTAATTTACCTTGGCTACGGGAGGGAAACCATAGAGGTAACCAGAGAGGTAACCAGAGACCACTTTGAGATTGGAATATGGAATTTCCAAAATAGAGAGGGATATCTCAATTTAAAATAGGATTAGTGGCCAAATATGAAATGGAAACAAGGTTTTAATATGTGGTTGATGGAAGAGATGAAAAATAATCCATTGGGCATGGAGTCAAATTTACTACAAATGGAACTATCAATGACTAGTAGTAGAGATATCAAGGAAATAAAGGCAAGGTAGATGATGTTTTATCAGTCAATAATATTGTAGCAGCATGGTGTTAGAAAAGGGAATTCAACATCCCATTACACTTAGAGCATCTAATTGAGGATGAATTCTTAATCCATCTTTATAGGAAATTTATGGAATGTTTAATTGATATGAATCAGAGCGTCAAAAAGGGATGAATTATGATCATGTACTTTCCAATCAAACATTAAAGAGAACACATTTAAATGAAAATTAAGATAAGAGTTACATACACATAGAAAGGTAACACACTTCAAAAAAACCATCACAAGAATCTCTAGTAAGAGTAACTATGGACTTCTGATTGATATTCCATTATAATTAAGAAAGATTACAAAATGATCAAAATAAATTCTTCTATGCTTCTGTCAACCCATTTAGTCAATCAAAAATAAAAATATATATAGAAAAGACTCTTCTTGAAACTAAGGAGGTCAATCTCAACTACTTCCCAAAGTTGGATCTTGTTACAAAATTATAGCAACACATTTAGAGCTGCCTTCTAGGAAATAAGAATCAATTTTCTCGAAACTAGAGGTCAAATATAACATCATATCTCTCGAATCGTGATATTTATTACAAAACTAAGAGAGGTTTTGTTATATGAACCAGTTCATGAGACACACCTCTTTCATTTTTTGAAAATTCCTCTCCCGTGTCTCGGGATCTGTTCCCAAAGATAATGACTAAAATAGGAAATCATTAAATGTTTAAATCTGAAAAAATAGGTTGCAAAGATCCATTCGAATATTTCAAACCATGACACCTGTGAAGAAGCTGAAAGGGGTCTTTGTGAATGGGATTGTTCTTGACAAAAAAATATTTCATTTTTCAAATATTCCTTTTCATTTGTCCAGAAACTGAGTTTGAAGTTGACTGCAAAAACAATCATTTTTAGAACTTGGGCAACGAATTTGTGGAGCAAGGTGCCTTTTTACATTTTCTTCTATTGTTGGGATTTGATTGATGGATGAATGCCACTAATTTATAGTTTGACACTCGATATTATGATAAGAATCCCTAGGACCACTTCATTACCCTTTCAAACACCATTTTATTCAACATCCTAATATATCTCAAACACTTGATTCAAACTTTGACCCTTGAGCAAATTATATGACACTAAAATCAGATCCAATGGGGATGTTTTCCTCCCTGTGAGGCAATATAGAACCTTTTGACCATGTGCCTTCATCAATTGGGATATTCCCAACCTAAAAACTGACTTGTGTCCTTCTCCAACTGAAATCAAACCCAATTATCAAACTAAAAACTGAAACTATGCGTGTTGCAAACTGAAATATGAAAATGATGAAAAAAGAACTCAAAACTTCTGGAAAGATGCTTTCCCATAAGAGCTTATTGAACACTAGTTCCTACTCTAGGATATTGAAACATCTATCGAATAAGGTGATGCAAAAATGCCAATGAAACCAATCAAGAAAGTGACTACTTACTTGAATTATGCTCACACTTTCCTTAAGCAAGGATAAATAATTACATAATGGCAACTTAAACTCCATTTTGAATTCAATTTCAAAACTCATCCATTTAAAACCACTGATTGATTACAGAAATGACAAAAAAGTCTTCTTCTCTGATTTTTCCAACAGAAATGTGAAGGAATCTTGAAGAACGTGAATAACTATCACGTGTTGATAAAAAAGAAAAGGATAATCAACATCTATAATTGTTTTTTGTTGATGAGAAAAAAGAAACACGGAAGTCTCATATTTTATTGTTTCCCCTACTTCAATTGTTGGTTGGTCTTGTTCTATTTTTTCAAATTCAAGATCCTTCTAAAAACAACTAGCAATAGATTGATTATTTTCCTTATCATCCATATCAAGAAGAAAATTCATGTACTCTGGACATTTATCAATTGGAACAACCACAACTTGTATGTTCAATTCTTCATGTAAATCAACATGAATCTATAAATCCTAGGTTTGTATTTTCAAGAGATAAAAAATTCTAAGTGGTTTCTTCAGTTTCAAAGGTATCTAAGACAATGTTCCCTTCTTCACTATTTTCTTGCAACTTTGGGGTGTAATAATCATGAATTGGTTCATTGTCTAGAATGTTTATACATGCAATTTCATCGATATCATTTTCATAATTTCCTTCTTGAAATGAAAATTCAGAAAATGAACAATATGAAGAAACATATAAATAATTTTCCTCATAGTCTTGATCACAAGAAGGCTGACAAGGTTGATATAAATATTCATCATTTTCAGGAGATTGAACATGATTGTCATCATTAAAGTCCTTCTCGGTTTCATTTTCATCCAAGAGAGAAACTACCATTTCTTCTTGGTGCTAAAAAGGGTTCTCCTACAAAGCTTCAAGGATTTCTTCATCCATGAACTCTTCATCGCCATAAAATTTTTCCAAATTTTGAATGAAATTTTCAAAATGATCACAACAATTTTGAACCCCTGATAAAGATAGATAGGTCTCATTGTATTTCTCAAAAAATATTAAATGAAAATATTTAAGAGAGTACAAGCAACCACGTGGAAAACCTTCATACCAAGATCTTTCTTTTCCCTCCAAAGTAACCATAAACATATTCATCAAGTAGTCCTCATGAAATTGAACCCTGATCTTATGCACATGCATTTGAAATTTAACCAAATGAAGAGCAGCATCATCACCATCTTTGTCTTTGAATTTTGGAAAATAAGTCTACCAATCTATGAAAGGAATTCAATTTGGAAAACCAGGAATCTGAGAGCGATTCATTAGAGCATACCTTGCAGATATGTGATCCATATTGAAGCAGTAGAGTTGTTGAGAAAGGTCCTTGATATGGACACAGACTTCTTGGTATGCACTGACGCATCCAAGGAAGGCTTAGGAGAAGTCTTGATGCAATACGGTCGAGTGATTGCTTACATCTCGAGGAAAATGAGAAGGCATGAGGAGAACTACGCGACGCACGATTGGGAGTTGTTAGCCATCGTATATGCCTTGAAGGTTTGGAGACACTACCTTCTTGGATGAAAATTTGAACTAAAGACTGACCATTGTGGACTACAACACATATTTACGCAAAGCGACCTGAACGCGCGACAACAACATTGGTCGGAATTGCTTAGAGAGTACGACTTTGAGATTACTTACATAAATGGAACAGTGAACTAGTGGCGGATGCATTAAGTCGGAGACCACACATCTTTTCGGTGTTGCCTCTTTAGAAAAATCTACATGAAAGGATTCTAACTTTACAGCATGACGATGACTGGTACAAAGAGGTCGAGGGTTTTATCGAAAAAAACACAATGATGGTACCACGATTTGAAGTATTTTTGTTTGATAGCGATGGTTTATTGAGGTTTAAAAATCGGATCTACGTACCATTGAACGACGAGTTGAGGAGCTTGATCCTAAGCAAGGCTCGTAGAGAAGTTTACATGGCTTTCCTGGGAGTCACGAAGATGAGGGCAAACCATAAACCCTTATTCTTCTGGAAGGGAGTGAAGGCAGACATGGTCAACTATGTGGCTAGATGTCTAGAATGTCAGCAGGTGAAGGCTTAACATAGACACCTAGTAGGATTACTTCAGCCACACGCTACCTGGAATCGAAATGGGAGGTTATTTAGATGGATTTTATTGTTGGATTTCCACTGACGACAAGGAGACACGACTCGATTTTCGTAGTAGTAGACACTCTGACAAAGAGTGCTCACTTTATTCCTATGCGTACGATGTATCAGGCACCTGACATAGTTAGAGTTTTCATCGGTGAGATTGTGAGGCTGAATGGCGTGCCTAAGAGGATTACATCTGATCAAGGATCGGTGTTTACTGGATGATTTTGGATGAGTTTCCAAGAGGCCTTGGGAACCCAACTTAACTTCAGTACTGTGTATCACCCGGAGACTAACGGGCAGACCGAACGAACGAACCAGAACTTGGTTTACCTTTTGCGCATGAACGTGATGGACAATGGAAGTGTTGGGAATAATTCTTGCCACTGGTAGAATTTACCTTATAACAACAGCTACCAAAGTGCCATTAAGATGGTACCTTTCGAGATTCTTTACGGGTGACCATGTCAGGTGCCTTTGATTTGGGATCGACTTGCAGATATGGTCCAGGTGGGATCGGAAGAGATCCAAGAATTGGAAGATTAAATGAAAACTTTAATACAAAGGACCAAGGAAGCGCAGGATCGCCAGAAGAGTTACGATGATGCGCATCGTGTCGACCATAGTTACATTGTGGCGATCGAGTATTTTGCGGCTGAAACTGCAAAGGCGTTCGATCAAGTTTGGAAAAAGGGGGCTAAACTATCTCCTATGATATTGTGGAAGGAGAGACCCGTGGTTTGATGACTAGCCTTGCAAGATTCTTGAGGCGTATGCATGATATCTTTCACGTCTCTGTTTGAGACTTTATGATTAGTGATCCTACACATGTTTTGACTTGAGAACCTTGCGGATGTTGGATGAGGGTGCGCTCACAGTTGAGCCGATCTGCATCATGGATCATCACATTCGATAGCTACAACATCGAATAGTAGATCAGGTCAAGGTCTAGTGGGACAACTATAGTCCACAGTCGGCGACCTGGGAGGATGCATTTGGTATGCACCAACATTTTCCTTTTTATTTGATAGATAGACTTATGATATTGTGGTACAAATTATTCGGCTTTTATACTGTGAAACTTTGGGGAAAAGTTTAGACAAAGAGGGGGTGTATGTAACATCCCGCTCTGGCGCACTAAGCGAACTTATTCTTTGAGGACACTTCCTCGCAAGTGATCCAGATTATTATGTTATTAAAACTTTTGATTTTGATTATGAGGCGTTATGGATTGATGACATGTTGTTTTACTACATTGACGTAGACAGGGGCTATTGACTCATTTTTACTAAGTGTGCAGGATTTTGGACATCGAGGATGAAGAGGCATTGATGGAACCCCTTGGACTCTTGATCGAGTCAGGGAGTGTGCCATTGGGGTTTGATTGTTTTACTGTGATATTAGTGCATATAACTAGATGATATGATATGGATATGCACTGACATGATTTGTTGATGATGCAGACTGACGATAGCTTACCGACCAGACTCACATATGGAGTAAAGGGGTCACGCATGACTACCAGAGAGGTTGAGGGAGAGGTGTGGACAACAGCCTTGCCACAACCTACTAGCACTCCCGTCGTGGCTCGAACTGTAGGTTAATGATTACCAGTTCGAGAGGACCCACGATGCCATGAGGGAACATTGTGACAGTCGCTCACGATGATTCTAAGGGGTGTGCAATAAGGCGGGGACCTTATTCCTTAGAAGCCCTTAGTCTCCCACAAGTTCATCTGGAGGAGTATTGACTCCACTGGCTTTTGATGTCTACCAAGTCAATCAAGAGGCGAGTGGTACCCTTGGAGCACGTGGTGCATCCTGAAGGGAACGTCATGCAATAAAAATGGAAAGAGGCGGGTGGTACCCTTGGAGCACGTAGTGCGTCCTGAAGGGCACATCACGCAAGGGAACAAATGAGGTGAGTGACACCCTTGGAGCACCTAGTGCGTCCTGAAGGGCATGTCGCGTTGTTTTGATAAATGAATGAACCTAGACGACCTTAGGATGAACAATGTGATAA
>SNQJ01S0000922.1:285447-307476 GCA_010110895.2 Picea sitchensis
AGTGGTAAAATTTTGTGTTTTTTAATAAAAAAAAATGGTATATATATATATAATTAAATTAAAAACAAAATAAATAAAGAGTATGATCTTCGTTAAATCTTGTAACATGGAGGGAGTAAGAAATTTAATTTATTCAAAAATCTATTGGAATAAAATTTAAAAAAGGGGGGAATTAATTGTTTTATTATTTTGATATAGTAATTAAATGAGAAAAGGGAAAAAGGGTTAATTTCCAGACCTTCCTTTTTGAGTTCTAATTAAAAAGGGGAAAGAGGGAAAATCTAAATTATTAGAAAACTAGGAAAATAGGTAAACATAAAAATGGAAAAAGGGAACATAACGGAAAAAGCGAAAAGTCAAACTTAGTAAGTATCTACCATTTAAGAGATTTCTAATTTAAACTGGACTAGCAATTTAATAATGAGGAAAGCCATTAAAACCTGTAAGAGAATTTGGGGACACCTAGGAGTGATTCTAGGAGTAATTCTAGGTGGGTGAGGGAAATAAAGATAATTAATTAATTAAAGAAATTAACTTATGGAGGAATGAAGGGGATGGGTGACACTTGTACGGAGAGGAATTTTTAGGAAATTAATTATAAAAACTTAACTAAAAGAGAAATTTTGGAAAGTAAGGAACCACAAAACTCTATATAATGAAGGGAGGTGATGGAGGTTGGAACATCTTCTGTTTGTGTAACGTTAAGCTGTAGAAATATCTACTTGACTAATTTAACTTGTGGGAGTTGGGATACCCAGCTCGGTGAGGAGTGGTAGCTCAGCCTTGCGAGGCGAGCTGGGAGCTAGACGAAATCTCTGGATAGTGAGTGTGTGGCCTCTTTGTGGCATGGGNGGGGGGCTAAGGGGGAAGAAGAGTACCACTAGCATTGGCTGGGAGGTACCGGTGAAGTCTCGCCGGTCGGCAAGCAGGATTTTTTCGGAGCGCATGGTACGTCATTTAGAGCGGGCGATTAGGCAATGCTACACTCTCTTCATTTTTGTTTGGTATATTGTATTAGGACTTATGCTTGGATATGCTTATTTATTGTAAAGGTAAACTGATGTCTTTTAAGTTGATGACGGAAAATTTTCTTAGCCTAGCTCCATGGCTGTTGTCTCCCATGGCATTCATTTTCCCGCATATCTTGACCACCTTGCTGTGTTGATTGTGACCTTGAGGTTGTTTAGCCTTCGTCCCTAGCCCACCAGTCCTCGCTTGAGAAGTCGGCCAGGATCCTGATCTACAGTTTTCATCTTAGAATTAAAATACCTATGGATCTCAACGCCCTTCTTTTCTGTGCAAGGATGGTGAAGCGAAGGACGAACCCATCCACTGTCTACCTCTGTTGTTGTCTTTGGCAGTTTGTTGTCTTGCGCCCTCTAGCAAACTACCTCTGTGTATGGAATTCTTGGGTCGTGTTGTTTTTCCCTACGATCATCTCAATTACCTCTCGCATTGGACCCTTGCATTCCCTTACTGTTGGCTGAGTGGATTGATATCCTGGTAATGTAAAGAATTTCATGTCAGTCCGCAATTTTATTGTTATCCTGGTAATGTAAAGAATTTCGTTTCAGTCCGCAATTTTTAATGATATCGTGGAAATGAAAAGATTTAATCTCACTATGTTCCTTTTTACATATTGGTATACTGGTAATGTAAGGAATTTCGTTCAGTCTGCAATTTCATTAATATCCTGGTAATGAAAAGATTTAATCGCAGTCTAGGATTTAATATCAGTCTACAAATTTTTCTCGTGCTGGTATCCTGGAACGCAAAAATAATCTAATTTAAATCTGCGTTGTTGTGCATCTTGGAAAATGAAACCAAAAAAAAAAACTTAAACTTCTAAGTCGGCATTTTATTTGGTACTCTGATTTGGATAGCGTTGGTGTCAATTTCTAGCTTGCGTTTTTTTACACTTGCCAACGATCTGTTTTCATTATCATTTAACTTGTCCCTGGAGGTGAATTGGGAGTCTGCGATTCTATCTACCTGGCCAACGATTTCCATTTCAATTTAAACTGTTAAGAAGGTGAATTTGGCCCTGGTTTCTTATTGATCTATGACTGAGTTTGCCGTTGGATTACCATGAATTTGCTCTTAATTAATGACTGCTATTTCTATTGAATGGCCACTCTATGCCTCAATTTTTTTTTTTACTGCGTTTTTATATATTTTTTTGATTTTAAATTCTTGAAGACTTTGATAGGGAGATGCTCTTGGAATAGCATCGGAAATTCTGTTTATACCTGTGTTTTTTCCAAACCATTCCCTCGTAATACCTGTATTTACCAACAAAATCTGTGGTGTTACTAGTGGCACTATTTGTGTCTTTTTTTTCTGGCGAATTATATTCGGTCATCGGTGTTTGTTGATTAACAGAGAATCCTAGGTAGCGCCTTTATTAGCAGGGCCTTCTGCATTCCTCTCATCTCTGCGCCCATTTAATTTTACACCCCAACACCCCAGCTCACTCTGCATTCCTTTAATTCGACCTTGACTGTTGGCTGTTCCTTTTTGTAGACATCATAATTACGACAATTTTTATAGAAAGGTTGAAGGGATGGATGCGTTCTTTTTATTATATACCAACGAAACACTAATCTTTAGACAACAATGTTAACAACAAATGGAATGCATTAATACCTGCTTTAAAATCTGATGGTAACCTTATGTATTGCTTGTGACTTCTTGATATTCTTTGATACGGATAAGTGAGAGGTGAATATTTAATTCTGGTGGTTATATCCCTATATTTAGTAATTCCGCCCTTGTTTTACCTTATAACAAAGCATAGCCATCAGAGTGAGTATGCATTTAAACCTTGTACATGAATCCCTCTCTTAGATGGTCTATGAATTATTTAATATATAATGATGACCTCTTGGGAACATCATGGTTAAAGGTATGAATTATTTAATATATAATGATTCCTCTTTGGAAATCATGGATAAAGGAATTAAAAAGGGAGTGTTGACTCCCTTATATAATATAATTTAGATGTCACCTTTAATTTATTTTTAAATTAACTAATGAGAGACCTGTGGATATTTAGTCTAAAAATATCATGGGTGGGAATTTATTAAAATATCTTAAAATGGTTATATTTAAATAAGAAATTAAGATTTGTTATTCATTTGTTCTCTTATAGTTGGGTATGTAAATGGGGTACTAAGGACTTTACATATATCTTTTGATAGGTGTTTAACTTCTCAATTCCTTAAGTGGATTTTTAAGGCAGCCTTGACTTTACCTGTGCTTATTTTGTCAATTCATAAAAAGAGATGTAAGGAAGTCATAAAAAGGATGTAAGGAAGGGTGGCAATGTCATGCTTAATAAGATTTACTTTATGTATGAGTTCTTAATGCACAACATTTTAGCCTTGAAATGTTTGTATATTTTATGGCATGTTAAGAATAAGTCTTTCTACTTCTCTTAAGGGAATCCAAGCTCTAAATTTAAAGTATACATAGGAAGAATAATAAATTGGGTTAATGCTAATGTTGCATTGGTTTTTGTGACCTTCTCTTTGTTGTTAGTTTAAAACCTTTACACTCATCCTTGGTACTTCCTTGTATGTGTTATTGACTAGTTAAGTACTGGGTTGCTATGGAAGGATTGTTATATATATATTTAGTGGTTATCTCCTTCCTATCAATTATTTGGATTTGTTGGAGCCGCCTTTCTCAAACTGGTTTAAATATAATTCTTAAAATCAAAGGTTGGACTTTAAGTTGTCTTTTACTTCGTGACCTTTACCCACTGAAAATCTCAGTAGTACTAATTTGTGAAGTGGTGATGGTCATCGTACTCCTAAGTCATTGCTTTTTTACCGTTAAATGAAATTTTTCACTTTTATATACCTCGGGATATCGTGCTTCGAGAGTTACAAGTCACACGGTTTCCAAACCCCGATGCGTAAAGTCGTGAAACAACCTTGAAAGCTTACCCAGGTTAACACCGAAAGTAAAGTTCCTTAAACCTTAGTTAAGTGTTGTCAGTATTTTTCATCTCGGCCATCACTCTCCCCAAAAGTCTTATCGTCATAACCCTGATAGGAAAAGTTGCGAGATAGAGTTACAAGTCACCCGGGTTAGTGTCAGGGGTAAGTCTTTTAAACCGTAGTTAAACAATGTCGGGGTTTTGTGACTCGACATTCACTCTTCCAAGAAACTATACCTTCATAGCCCCGAGTCGCAAAATCGTGATATTAATTAAACACTTAATCTGGATCACGTTTTCTCTTAACTAGATCACATCATCGCGATCTCGGGTTCTAGGGGCTCGAAAGATAGGAGTGAAATCTCTCGATGCAGTGAACACCGAAAAGGGTGATTAATGTTTAAAGAAAGCCTAATTAAAGAAGATAAGCCAGATTAATCAGTACATTAATACGAATAGTAACACACACCATCTACGGGTTAAATTTAAATGTTTTTGCGCTAACTTGTGTGTTACGACCCGTAAAAATTTTATCGCATTTATTTGAAATAAGGTGAAGTGATAGGTAAATATATTGTTTTTATCACTAAATATTTCTCAAAAAACGATTTGACCATTTTGTTCATAAGGATGACAAAGTTTTAAATGGTCAATATATAGAGTTCTTTCTCTCATTGTTTCAAAGTTCATTTCTATCTTGCGCAAAGAAGATTTTATCACCGGGCTAATTTCTGTATGTATACACATTTTTACTACAGGAGAGCTAAGTCAGAATCCTCTATCATGGCTCCACGAAAAGCATCCAAGGCGATTGCTGAGAATTCAGGGCAAGGCTTAGATAATGTTTCCAATACTTCACCCCGAAGTATTGATTCTGTTAGAACCTGGTCATACGTCTCTGAGGTTCTTCAGTCTGAGGTGGTGAACTGTTCATATGATTCTAGCGATAATGAGAAGGACGATTTGGCAACCAAATACAAAATTGTCGTTCAAGAAGAGATGCATAAGATAGCGGCCAGGCCACGACTCCTTCCCTACTATGATATGATCCTATGGGCATTAGATCATGTGGACATCTCGACCATAACTATTATCATCGAGCAGAAGGTGACCATTGGGACCTTCAGACCAGAACATTTTCAGGCGATGTACCAATTTTCACCCACACCAAAGTTCTCACACATTGCCAAATTTCTGGAAGGTTTTAAGCAGAAAGAATGCAAGCAATATGGCATAAATTTGTCTGATTTGATTAAGGATTGGGTCTCACACCCTGCTAAGTTCAGGGTGGACGGTAACGGAGTTTGTTCAATCTCCTCCTTGGAACTGCTATTCAAATATATAGCAATGATGACCTGTCGGTTGTATGGGAAGGAGGACACCACACATTTTTTTCTTCCATGGGTGCCTCTCGTTCATACAGTTGCTGAAGGTTATTCTTTCTACTGGGCTAAATTGTTGTCAGACAGTCTAACCAGTCGGATTACTGAATATTGGATGTAGAGGGAAAATGGAAAGGCCACTTCATTTTTTATGTCCGTCTACATTATGGATGTTGTCTGTTTCATGAGGCCTTTCCCTCTAATGAGCTGGAGCTGGACTCCATCTGAGGCTGAACCTATCCATGTCTACCACTCCAAACTTTGGGAAGATAAGGAAACATAATTTATATATGAAATTTTCAATTGGGTAATATCTCCATCTTCGGCAACCCACTGCCCAGGATTTTAGATAGCATCGCCATGAACTTGAGCAATGTGGCCGACTGGTACGTAGAGGCAGAATTTTCATACATCAGGGTTTTCAGCACCTCTGTTCCCCCCTATGCTCTACCATTATTCATACCAGATAGGCTGGCTTGCCGCGAAATCGCTAGGCAAACTATGATTGGTGGTATAAGAAAAGAGCTTAAAGTATGTTCGAAGAAGGTATGGCCACCCTTCCCCATTCATTTGAATACATATTCTTTATTATATTTTGGACACGCAAAAGCCAAGGCAGTGGCTCTGAAGGATATTAAATTGATCCACATTGAGTTCAAGAAGCACAACCCACACAGGATCGTGGACAATCACATGTCAAGTTGTGGCCTTAAAAGGTATGAACATGAGAATTCACCTCATGACGGCATATTTCGAGGGGCGAGCTCTTATGTCAAGGTCCTAAGTCAGATTCAAACCCTATCGCCCAAGGAAATGGTTGATTTCTTCAAATTTCAGGAACACTGGAGAAGCTGCCTTCCCCTAGTCTTATAGGGTAAGAACCCGCCGACTGCAGATGTATAGAAAATGGAAGCCAAGGGCTCCAAAGATTCAGGACCTGACCAAGAGGAACAACAGGAAAAGAAGAAGCAAACTGGAGGCCCGAATCAAGAAGCCGAGATCCCCAATCCTCCAAGCCAGTAAGCCCCGATTGTTACCCCGGGGAAATCATTCAAGAAGATCAATAGCCCCATCGTTTCTATTACTCCCCTACAGTCCACGAAGGGAATCCTAGACACAGGATGGATTTTCAGTGAAGAACTAATGCCCATAGATATGGAAGAGTTACCTCCGAACGAATTTTTCTTCGATAAGAAGAGAAAGGTCGTTGTGAAACAAGAACTTTATCAAGAAGTAGGCACAACAACCAAGAAATTTAAAATCCTTGCTAATGGGAGAGCCATGAAAAAAGAGAATTTTTCAACTCAGATAGCAGGGACGTTGGGGGATTTTTTTATAGCCAACCAATATTTTGTTGAGTCCCTTAAAGAATAATTAAAGCAAAAAAACTGCTTGATCAAAACTTTGGAGGATAAACTGGCTACAACAGAAGAAGCCGCTAGAGATCAGGCGAACACATGTATAGAGCTAGCTAGGGAAACAGATCAAAAGGAAATCGAGGGGCTCAAATCCGATCTAGAATAGACATAGCAGATGGCTCAGACCAACCAATCACAAATAAGCCAGCAAGGAGAATTGATAGGGTAGTTACAGGCCAAATTAAATTTCGCCGAAAGTCAGATGATAAATATCGGGATATTCCAATCCCAAGCCATAGAAATCCAAAAAAGAGTGTTGGAAGCTCAGCAAGATTTACTTGCTATAGTGGAAACTATTCAAAACCACTGCCAACTCATTGATCGAGTATTGGAAAACATTTATTTTAAAGAAAAAGAAGTTGGGGCGGCTCGGGTTGCTTTCCAAGAGTCTGTTATAGCCATGACAAAAAAGGAAACAGGCAATAGTTCTAGGTTTTCCATCCCAGAGCAGACCCGAGGTAATGTCTCGCTGAAGGCATGGGAGCGTAACATATCAGAAGGTAGACAATGAGCTAAAGAGGTAAGAAACTCTTGTGAAGAAACTTTCGGCTTCATAGATGGGAGTTTGTTGGATCTCGATGGTGAAAACAACAGTGAGACACTGGGGTAGATTAATATAGCCAAGCACCTACTCAATATGAAGGAGAATGAGGAAAGAGATTTGGCTGAAATATCACAGATAACTCAGTCGGATATAGTCCAATTAGATAAATGTTTAATAAAACCAAGTGTACATTTATGTTCTATCAGCGCCAAAGACCAACAGGTAGAAGGAAAGTTGCCATAATTAGTGAAGGATTGTTACACTTGTGAAGCAAATAATCAAGCAGAACCTTCCAGGTTGATAGCCCAGTTGGTGGAGAGGTGCGTCACTTGCACCGAACATGCGAAGGGGCAGGTTTCCGGTACCAAATAATGTCATGTATCTGCCTGTTCAATTTTTAGAACCCGAAGTTCAAAGGAAGGAAGTTGCTCCATCCACCCGAAAGAGGACAAAGACAAAGAATTGAAACACATAAGTCTCCTTTTTGTAACTGAAAAAATTCCTGGAACGATTGAGATTCTAGCATATAGAAATTTGTATAAACATTCACTTTGAAGAAAGAACTAGAGGCTGGACCTTTTTGGTTGATTGTAATAGAGAGTCTCTCCTTTTGAAATTTATTAAAAAGAAATTTGAAGACTCCTGATTCCGTCAAGACTATGTTATGAGTTTGTTTCCTCTGTGATTTCATATTCAATTTCATTTCGCATATATATATCTGATGAATGTTTTTACTGCAATTTAGTAAAACCTCTACTGTGGTGATCAATTTTTAGTCGTCTATATTGTTTACAGTTTTTCCTCTGTATCGACTATTAGCGAGTATAAGACCTATGAACTCTTTAGATTTTCATACTTTATGCTTCGTCAGATTTCTTCTTATCTTTTTATTTTTCTGTTTATAGAGTGAGATTCTCCCTTTATAGGAGCCTCGCATTATAGACAACTTAATATTTTTCTCACATTCCACACACCACTTATTTAAAAGATAACTCAGTTACGGGAAAAGGCCTTTGGTTTTCACTTTATCCTCAATATCAGATTCAAAAGTTCTCTTTTATACGATCAAATTGATACAACATCAAAAACCTCGAACTCTCATTTAATTTTCTTGTTCCTCTATGACTGTCCCCATTGTAAGATAGCCTAATATTGAACCCAACTTGTTGGACCAAGCTCATATCGCTTTGAACCTTTTCAATACTATACTTAAAACAACCACCACTCGGGTAGAACTTGAACGTTCATGGGCTGTGGTTGAACGAGATATAAGCATCCAGGAACAGTTGGAAGTGAGACAACAAAAACCTAGAAATCAACCCTAGCTTCATTTCCCGAAGGTTGATTCTCTCCCTTATTTATCCTTTACTCACTTTCATATGCCTAGACACTGTACTTTCTAAGCCTTAAGTATAGACTCTAGAACACCATCTTTCTGGTGTCGTTGCCGGGGACGAAGTTACGAAGCCTTTTCCCTGGGAAGAATGATATTTTTGCAAGTTTCGCCCTTTGATAGTGAACAAAGAGTGAACACCTTCTAAAGGAATTTATTATATTTCACTTGGCGACTCCGCGTTTAAATAAGCTGGCATCTGGTCAAAGGAATACCAGACAAAACCTAGAGGGTAAGCAGACCACGCTCGTTTCCGATCCCGAAAAAATACTGAAAACTAGAGGTTCCCTTAAGGCAACCACTGTATTCTACCAACTTAAGTACCCACAACCCAATACCAAGATTTCCTGTGAACCTTCAAATTTGTACAATCCCCTCCCTGAAATCATCAATCCAACTTTAACTCTCTCTGAGGTTAAAAGTGAAATCCATCCGACAACCCCTGGTGTACACAAAGGTAAAAACCCCGTAGTGAATTTATCAGAGATCGATATCCCGCCGACTCTTCAGTTAGATTTCACGACCTCACCAAGTCTCTAAGAGTATACCATATACTCAAATTCCACACCCGTGGGTTCCCCTGATTACATCTCTTGCAAATTCGAGGAGCCAAGTCCTCGCATCTGTTTTCACCCGTCTTCTCTTTTCTCGTCTCTTGAAGAAGCTATAATTTTTCTTTTAGTCTTCCAGAACCCTCTATATAACACACCCTTTCCCTATCCAGTAGCACCAATGGTGGTCGTCAGAGGAGGAGGTGGAGTGGCTCCAGGAGGAGGAGAGGGGGGCCAAGCGCCTCCCCCGCCTCCCAGGGTCTTCGCTAAAGTAGCTGCGAGATATGAGCCTTTGGTTCTACCCGTCTCTCTCCACGACCTTCCTGAGAATTACATAAAAAACTTACCTAAATTTACAAGGGAAGGGGACTTGATCGTAGCCGAACATATAAACTTCTTTGATCAGTTTGTCGATATCCTAGGCCTCGAGCACGAAGACGTATATTTGAGGTTGTTTGTTTAGACTTTTGAAGGACAGGTACGAACTTGGTTTCGAAGTCTACCCGCAAGATCGATATTATCCTATGATGCCCTAGAAGATTCCTTTCTTAGACAATGGGGCAAAAGGAAAGACCATTTGTATTATTTGATAGAGTTTGGCTCTTTAAAGAAAAAGACTTCGGAAACTGTTATGGAATTCATTCAAAGATTTAACAAGTTATATAATAAGATCCGGGCCGAGGTTAAACCATCCCAACCTGCAACCAAGGTAACCTTTGCAGGAGCTTTCGAACCTGATTTCGCACTTCTTTTGAGAGAAAGGAGGGGGGCTACCCTAACCCGAATGCAAGATGATGCCATAGAAATTGAATCTAATATGATGGCTTCCGGCAAGTTGAAAACCAAGGTAGAAATGGTAAACCAAGAAACCAAACATTTTAGGGAAGAAGCGGGACCCTCATGGTCCAATAGATCCACAGATGACAAAATGGATGATATGGCTTGGATAATTAAGGAGTTATCAAATAAGATTTCCAGAATGGAGCTAGACCAATCCAAGGCCGATCCTTTCATTAAGAGGGAATTAAGAAGAAACCCCAATCCTCAAAATCAACAAAGGCAAATTAAAAATGAAGACCAGAAAATTCAAACCCCTTTAAAAAATGAAAATTTTATAGGAGGAAATGACCTGCAAGATTTTGAAGATTTAGATGAAGATGTGACAAATACACATAGCCTTACTTAACTAAAAAATATTACAAGAGGTCCTTGAACACTCAACAACCATCAAATAAATATGACGACATAAACAACACTGATTTCACTGTATGTCAAGAAACGACTGATTCTATAATGGCTGAGGTCCAACTGAGGTATAACTTGAGGTCTGAAAAAAAACCTATATTGACTCTTCAACCCAAGAAAATTCTCCCTATAGGTGAAGTATACGAGCCCGCCCCAAAAGAGACCGAGACACCCAATAGAAAAATGAAAGGGGCAGACTCACTAGAATCCAAAGTAAAGGAGGTTGAGACCCAAACAAAGGAAAACAAGACATCTAAAACACATATACTGGTAGATAAAATCACGGGTGATAATTCAACGCAAACAAATAAATTAGAAAAGAAGGAGTCTGGGGTTTCAACCAAAGAAACAGACAAAGGTGGTGGAGGTTCATCCTTGAAAATGAGATAAATAAGATAAAAATACCAATCCCTCTGGTGGAATTAGCAAAGAATCTTGTATATCGAAATCATATGACCAAAGCGATAGGTTTTTTGGAGCTAGAAAGTCACTCTGACGTAATAAACTTGGAATACGATAAGCCCAATATCACTTTTGTTCCACATTTTGAGGGTTCCAGATACACCATCGCTCCCTTCTATATCACCTTGAATGTGCATGATCGACTGCTACATAACTGCATGCTAGACTCTTGAGCCTCACATAATGCGATTCCAAAAACTATTATGGATAGACTAGGCCTCGAGATCACCAAGCCTTGTGGGGATCTCTACTCTTTCGATTCTAGAAGAGTTAAGTGCATGGGTATGATAAAAGATTTAGTAGTGACTCTTTCACAAGTCCCAGTAAAAATCATCCTAATGGATGTGGTTATTGTTGATATACCCCCAAAGTATGGCTTACTTCTATCTAGGTCATGGGGAGCCAAACTTGGTGGGTCTCTCCAACTATACATGACCTACGCCATGATTCATGTGTTTGGTGGACAACTTACTCGGTTATACATGGAAATGAGGCTAGCCTACACAGTGAGCAACCCTCAGAATCCTCACAATTTTCCTGTTTATATTGTCGATCAAGATCTAGGAAATTCTATTCTATCTTTTGATGATGATGTAAATAGCTATGCAGAAAAGAATTTCTTAGAAAATAATGAATCAGGAAAGACATATGAAAATATGCATAGTACTGGGATTTGGAAAAAAAAAATTGACGGTGCCCTGTCGTGTGAAGGAGCGGGTGCAGGAGTACTTTTTGTAGTGCCTGAAAACAATTTTGTTATCCCTTTCTCTTATAGGATTCAATGGGATATAAACTACACAAATAATGTTTGTGAGTGTGAAGCCTTAGTCTTAGGGTTGGAAGCTGCCAGGAAGTTGAACATAAAGAACTTGGAAGTTTACGGAGATGTAGAGTTGATAGTGAAAACATATAAAGAGGGACTACTAGGCCAAGAACCCAAGATTGAGATCTTACAGAAATTGCACCTGGGATCTTAGATAAAATTTCTTTTCATCGGTAAAGGTTCATTTCATACCACGGGCCGAAAACCAACAAGACAATTCACTGGCCAAAGCAGCTTCAACTTTTGTACCTCCCACCACTTTCAAATTAAAGTACCACATAGAGGTAAGGCACAAACCATCCATACCAAACAATATACAACACTGGCAGGTTTTCGAGGATGACGAACAGATCAGAAAATTCCTGGAAATGGTAGGTGATTTCTCTGAAACCCACATTGACCAGGAGGACCAAAATGATCATACCTGGATTATGCAGGAGGGAGAGGAGCCTCAGGAGTTNTTTTTTGTTAACCATCGCATGTTGGTTTTAAAGAACAATTAGATCCCAAAGGGACTAATCCCTTTAGAGAGACTTTTCGATCAGAATGACATGCCCTTAAAATCCACTCTGCAACCCCAACCAGAGGAGGTTGAAGACTACGACGTAGGGACAAAAGAGGAGCCTAGAATGGTAAAAATATCAAAGTACCTCCCTCCTAAGGTAAAAAGAAAGTATAAATACTTACTCGCATGATATAAAGACGTTTTCTCTTGGTCTTACGAAGAACTAAGAACCTACAACACCATTGTGATCGAACACAAGATACCTATGAAGCCTGGTGTCAAACCCTTTAGACAAAAACTTAGACAAATCAACCCTATCTTATTTCCCATGGTTGAAAGGGAAGTTAAAAAGCTCTTGGACACAAAAATAATAGTACCACTGAGATACTCTGATTGGGTAGCAAACCTGGTCTCGGTTATAAAGAATAATGGGGAGATTAGACTGTGTGTCGATTTTAGAAATCTAAATAAGTCCTCCCTCAAAGACAACTACTCTCTGCCCAAAATGGATCACGTATTAGAAAAGGTAGTTGGGTAAAATAGGATGTTGATGATTGACAGGTTCTCTGGGTACAATCAAATTGCCATAATTGAACATGATAAAGAAAAAACAGCCTTCAATACCCCTTGGGGTACATTCATGTATGATAAGATGCCTTTTGGTCTAATGAATGGAGGTGCCACCTTCCAACGTGCTATGGATATCGCTTTCATCGGTTAAAGAGACAAGTTCGTGGTTATCTATCTCAATGATCTAACTGTTTTTTCTAAATCTGACGAAGATCATTTGATGCAGCTCAAGCAGACGTTTGAAAAAGGTCACAGGTTTGGTTTGTCTTTAAACCCCAAAAAGTCTCACTTTGCCATGCAAGAAGGTAAACTCTTGGGCCATATTGTGTCTCGAGATAGAATTAAAATTGATCCTAGTAGGGTTGAAGCTATAGACACTATAAATATTCCTAGAAATGTAAAAGAAATTCAATCATTCTTAGGAAGGATAAATTTTTTGAGGAGGTTTATCCCAAAGTTTGTTGAAATTGTGAAATTGATCACAGATATGTTAAAGAAAAACAACGAAGTGAAATGGATAGCAGAGGCCAAAGAATCAATTGCACGCATCAAGAAGGTTATAAGCGAGGCACCTGTACTGGGAAGCCCTGATTATCTAAAGGATTTTCTTATTTTCTCATTCGCCTCGGAATATGCAATTGCCTCAGTACTACTCCAGAAAAATGAAGAAGGTTTCAATCAACCGATAGCCTTTTTTAGCAAAAGTCTCAGAGATGCGGAACTCAAATACGATATAATGGAAAAACAAGCATATGCTATGGTGAAGGCATTAAAGGCTTTTAGAACTTATGTGTTTCATTCCAAGATAATCGCGTACGTACCCACTAGCTATGTAAAAGACATTTTGGTTCAGTCTGACAGTGATGGAAAAAGGGGACGGTGGCTCGCTAAAATTCAAGACTTTGATCTGGAAATAAAACCAACAAGACTATTAAAGGGACAAGGTTTGGCTAAACTCTTAGTTGAATCAAATTTCAGAGCCCTTGGTATAAATAGCCTACAGGGAAGTGAAGAGGGTGAGGACATGAATGAGCTCGATGAGCAAACAAGTGCAATCAGAATCGAAGAGAAGTTTTCCTTATCTGATTGGTACAAAAACATAGTGTCCTACTTGTTGACCTTGAAATGCCCAAGTGATTTATCCCCATCCAAAGCCAGGACGCTAAAACTAAACGCATTCAAGTACTATATATCTTAAACTCAATTGTATTGGAAGGAACCACTTGGCTTCCTGTTGGTTTGTTTGGTTGAATCTGAAATAGAGAAGGTCATAAGAGAATTTCACAAAGGGGTGTGCGGAGGACATCATGCTTGGAGGGTGACATCTTATAAGATCCTGAGGGCAGGGTATTATTCGCCAAAACTTTTCTCAGATGTCAATGCCAAAGTCAGAACCTGCAACCCTTGCCAATTGTTCACAGGAAAGCATAAACTCCCAGCACTACCATTGGTTCCGGTCAAGACGGAAGCCCCTTTTCATCAATGGGGACTAGATTTTATACATGAAGTTAACCCCCATTCTAGTGCACAACACAAATGGATTATGACTACCACAGATTACTTCACTGAATGAGTGGAGGCTATTCCAACCATAAGGGCAACTGATTCGGTGGTAATAGATTTCCTAGAAGAGAACATTTTGTCTAGATTTTTCTTCCCCCAAAAGATAGTCACAGATAACGCCCAGGCTTTTAAATCTATGGCTATGATCAGTTTTTGACAAAAATACAATATTGTGCTCGGCCATTCCACAACATATTATCCCCAAGGAAACAGACTAGCTGAGTCTTCAGACAAGAGTCTGATCAATATAATTAAGAAAGTGTTGAATGAGAACAAAAATACTTGGCACATACATTAGAAATACGCTTTATGGGTGAACCGGATAGGCACGAAAAAATCTATTGGCACCTCTCCTTTCCAAATGGTGTATGGGACTGACGTGGTATTACCCATAAACCTGGCACTTCCTGTAATGAAACTGTGGCAAGATGAGAAAGAAGAACCAAATCATGTCACAAGGAGGATAAACCAGCTGATTGAAGTACAACAACACAGGGTCGAGGTGGACAAAAGGTTGCAGAAGTATCAAGATGACATGAAAACATTATTCGATCGTAAGGCCAAAGACAGGGAGTTTCTCCCCAGTGATTTGGTTTTGAAATGGGATGCTAGGAAGGAAGACTCAACAAAACACATTAAATTTGGTCATATTTGGTATGGACCATTCAAAGTCCCAGCTCCAGAGGGAAAAAAATTGTTTCTATTAGAAAATCTGGACGGTAAAATCCTCAACGCCCCTGTCAACAGGCGTTATTTAAAACACTATATACAATAATTGGTTCCCAAAAATTTCCATTGTATATACCGGTTTGTGTTTTCTTTCTATTTCATAATTTCTTTTGGGTAAGTTTACTTTCACCTCTAATTAATTAGGTCAATGATTTTTGTAGAAGTAGAGATACAAAACTTTCAATGCATTCAACTCTTTAAAAAAAAAAAAAAACACTCTTTGTGTTTACAGGATTCCGTCTTACATCCCACACAAGAGAAAGGAGCAAACAAAATTCATATATCAGAGACTAAAATCGCCGAAAACAGGTAATAGAAAAATATTTCCGTTATTTTAAAAGAAGACAAAATGGTAAGGCAAAGGTAGGAATTCCTGAGAGTTTTTCTTTTCTTTTAATGAAGGTCTCTAAAGCGTTGTAATGATCTCATAAATATAATGTTTTCTCTTGACTGGTGATTAAAATAATGACTCCTTACTCTGGGCCCTAAGAGTTTCACCTAGACAAAGATAGGGGGTAATTAAAATAAGTAGAGAAAGTAGAGAATCTCTAGAAAAGGGTCCCAAAAGCCGGTTTTAGTCTATAATCCCTGTGTTTCGCATCGCAGATTTCTCTCTGTCACCTTTTTTTTGTCTGCAAACATACCTTCTTAAAAAACCAAGCTTCTTTCCAGGTTCTATAAATAGGGAGAATAGATTACGTTTTAGCTTTGGAAGTTGTAAAGAAGATTTCAGAAAGTAAGCTATTCTTCACAAACACTCAATCTCTTACTAAGCAAAGTTATGCGTAGGTTGATCCTGACTCTTCTAGGTTTTTTAACAGTTTTCAAAGGATTGAGGCTTTCTCGAAGGAAGGCCCCTAGAAGTAATCTTTCCCTTTTTTTCCCTGCGGGCTAAGGTGTTTTGAAAGTTAAGGGAAGGTTGGTACCGAGTAATCAAAGCAAGTTGACAGACCTCCACTGCAAATAGTACACAGATATCATCCCTCATACAAACTGATTGCCCCCACTTCGTGTTCTAAAAAGTAAATTATAAGACAAGTGGTGAAAGGAAATTCATATTTGATTGCCCCCATCCAGTCCAAAGAGATGATGAAATGAAATTCAAAAATGATTTCCCTCGTCTCATCATTTAAATGCATAAATATATTTCGAAGTGGTGAAAGAAAATTCAGAAAAAAGGGCCAGATAACTTCACCGAGTTACTAAACAGGATCGCTGGCAGTGAAGCAATATCTGAGATATCTATAAGGATGTTATACATGAATCTCACTCTACTCTGGTAATCAACTTTCTCAAAACCGTATCTACATCCTAAGTTCAGGCAGGGCTCCACGATTAAAAACATGTAATAAACTTTGTTTGATGCAAGCCAAAAGCCACAAGATTTGTTGGATTTCCTAGGACTGTTTTGATTGTCTTAATGCAGACCTAAATTCAGTAACGAGAAAGAGAAAGTCATGAAAGGGACTACAACTGAGTTTGAAATTCATTTGAGTGTTGAAAATCTTTTCAGAAGTAAAAGACAAAATCTCTTCTTCCCTATGTATCCCCTTTCCTTAAGCAAGTTTCGCAGAAGTAAAACCAATGACTCCATTTACCTAATACAAGCATGTGGTCTATTGTTCTTCCCGTCTCGTAGGAAGACAAGATCCCTAGTTGGAGCCTATGTTGGAGCCGCCTTTCTCAAACTGGTTTAAATATAATTCTTAAAATCAAAGGTTGGACTTTAAGTTGTCTTTTACTTCGTGAACTTTACCCACTGAAAATCTCAGTAGTACTGATTTGCGAAGTGGCGATGGCCGTTCTACTCCTAAGCCATTGCATTTTTACCATTAAACGAGATTTTTCACTTTTATATACCTCAAGATATCGCGCTTCGGGTGTTACAAGTCACACGGTTTCCAAACCCCGATGCACGAAGTCATGAAACAACCTTGAAAGCTTACCCAGTTTAGCGTCGAGAGTAAAGTTCCTTAAACCTTAGTTAAGTGTTGTCGAGATTTCGTGTCTCGATGATCACTCTCCCCAAAAGTCTTATTGTGATAACCTTGATAGGTGAATTTGTGAGATAGAGTTACAAGTGACCCGGGTTAGTGTCAGGGGTAAGTCTTTTAAACCGTAGTTAATCAATGTCGGGGTTTCGCGACTTGACATTCACTCTTCCAAGAAACTATACCTTCGTAGCCCTGAGTCGCAAAATCGTGATATTAATTAAACACTGATTAATTAAACACTTAATTTGAATCACGGTTTTTCTTAACTAGATCGCATGATCGCGATCTCGGGTTCTAGGGGCTCGAAAGATAGGAGTGAAATCTCTCTATGCGGCGAATGCCGAAAAGGGTGATTAAAGTTTAAAGAAATCCTAATTAATGAAGCTAAGCTAGATTAATCAGTGTATTAATACAAATAGTAACACGCACCGTCTACCGGTTAAATTTAAATGTTTTTGCTCTAACTTGTGTGTTATGACCCGTAAAAAAGTTATGGCATTTATTTGAAATAAGGTGAAGTGATAGGTAAAGATATTGTGTTTATTGCTAAATCTTTCTCAAAAAATGATTTGACCATTTTGTTCATAAGGACACCAGAGTTTTAAATGGTCGAGATATAGAGTTCTTTCTCTCATTGTTTCAAAGTTCATTTCTATCTTGTGCAAAGAATCTTTTCTCACCAGGCTAATTTCTGTATGTATGCACATTTTTACTACAGGAGAGCTAAGTCAAAATCCTCTATCATGGCTCCACGAAAAGCATCCAAGGCGATTGCTGAGAATTCAGGGCAATGATCAGATAATGTTTCCGATACTTCACCCTTAAGTATTGATTCTCTCAGAACCTGGTCATACATCTCTGAGGTTCTTCAGTCTGAGGTGGTGAACTATTCAGATGATTCTAGCGATAATGAGAAGGACGATTTGGCCACAAAATACAAAATCGTCGTTCAAGCAGAGATGCATAAGATAGCGGCCAGGCCATGACTCCTTCCCGACTATGATATGATCTGATGGGCATTAGATCATGTGGACATCCTGACCAGAACTATTATCAGTGAGCAGAAGGTGACCATTGGGACCTTCAGACCAGAACATTTTCAGGCGATGTACCAATTGTCACCCACACCAAACTTCTCACACAATGCCAAATTTATGGAACATTTTAAGCAGAAAGAATGCGATAAATATGACATAAATTTGTCTAATTTGATCAAGGATTGGGTCTCGCACCCCACAAAGTTCAGTGCAAATGGTAACAGACTTTATTCAATCTCCTCCCTAGAACCACAATTCAAATATATAGCAATGATGACCTGTCGGTTGTATGGGAAGGAGGACAACACACATTTTTTTCTACCATGGGTGCCTCTCATTCATACAGCTTCTGAAGGTTTTTCTTTCGACTGGGCTAACTAAATTGTTATCTGGATTATTGAATATCGGATGCAAAGGGAAAATGGAAAGGCTGCTTCATTTTTTATGTTCGCATACATTATGGATGTTGTCTATTTCATGAGGCCTTTCCCTCTAATGAGCTGGAGTTGGACTCCATTTGAGGCTGAGCCTATCCATGTCTACCACTCCAAACTTTGGGAAGATAAGGCAATAGAATTTATATATGAAACTTTCAATTGGGTAATGGTACCAATGCATATCTCCATCTTCAACAACTCACCACCCAGGATTTCAGATAGCATTTCCACCAACTTGAGCAACGTGGTCGACCGGTACGTAGAGGCCAAATTTTCATACATCAGGGTTTTCGACACCTCGGTTCCCCCCTATGCTCTACCATTATTCATACCAGACAGGCTGGCTTGCCGCGAAATCTCTAGGCAAACTGTGATTAGTGGCATAAGTAAAGAGCTTAAAGGATTTTCAAAGAAGGTATGGATGCCCTTCCCCATTCATTTGAATACATATTCTTTATTAGATTTTAGACACGCAAAATTCGAGGCAGCGGCTCTGGAGGATATTAAGTTGATCCACATTGAGTTCAAGAAGCATGACCCACACAGGATAGTGGGAAATCACATGGTGAGTTGTGGCCTTAAAAGGTATGAACATGAGCATTCGCCTCATGACGACATCTTCCAAGGGGTGAGATCCTATGTCAAGGTCCTGTAACACACCCACTATCGCATAATCAAATTTTTGTTTTTCCTCAAGGGACAGAATCCCCGAAGTCCTACGGGGGCCTAGCGCAGGCTAGTTCTTCCCTGTTTACCTCATTGTGATCGTTCGTGGGTTAGGACCACAGGCCAAACAAACCCAGTGCCTTTTCGTGTTTCGCGACTCAGTGATACAAGTGAGTTCAATCTTAAGGGTAGAATGGCGAGGGGCCTCCGGAATGAAACAATGGTCGTAGATCTAGGCGCGCAGATTCTGGACATCTAGATCTACCCACCACTTAATGACAAGGCACTAGCTCCCTTTCTTTAGTCCCTATCTCAATAGGACCGCATACGTGCCTAAAAAGAAAGCGCCTTTCAAAACTCGCGACCTCGTGAGTCAGGAGTCGAAGGTCCTCAAATTTTTCTTCACCAATCACTAATACCCAAGATTCCGATATGGCATGGCCCCTCCTTATTAGTGCTCTCCACTCGCGACCACCGGCTAGGGATAACTACTAGCCTTGCTCGCAACTCACAAATTCGCGAGTTGAAAGGTTGATCCTCTGGGCCCTTCTTTTATGAAACCCTGAGACACAAAAGTCAGAGAAGGTTTGACTCCTTCCAGGCCCCTCGAGACTCACAACTTTGCAACTTGAGTTGTTGGGCCTTTGTGCCCCTTTCTTACGAGAACCCGAAGTACGAGAAGTCAACAGGATGTTGACTCCCATTTCAAATGACATGTGTCCACCACCTGTCACCATTTCTCCCTCTCTCTGGGCATCTTATCATCATCCCACCTGTCAACCACATGGGTCCCACCAGGCGAACGTGCCACATGTTGCACCAGTTCTCGTGACTCACAAGCTCAGGAACTCTATAGTCGAAACTGAATCCCCTCAACCTCCGAGACCCCGATATGCGATATGGTGAGGGGGTCCTGACTCAATGATTGCTCCTACTTCTCGCTACTCAAGACTTCGTGACTCTAAGAGTCCAGTCTTCCGACTCTGAAATCATGAGTCCCCGATACATGAAATGGTTAGATCCCACAGCTATCCTTCTTCTTTGACCAACGACCCAGATCACATTGCTATCTCGTGACTCGGGACTTCGTGAATCCAAGAGTTCGGTCTTCCAACTCTGAACTCCCGAATCCCTGATACACGAAATGGACATATCTCACAGTTGTCCTTGCTCCTTGACCAACAGCCCAGATCGCATCACTATCTCATGACTCGAGACTTCGTGACTCCAAGAACCGGGTCTTCCACCTCCGAACTCCCGAATCCCCGATACGCGAAGTGGTCGGATCTCTTCTGAGCTTGAATCATGAAGTTCAAACACTCGGAGCTTCAGGCTCCCATGACCCCAAGGCCTTAGAAAGCTACTCTTTCTTGCATAAGGGTTCCAGACCTGGATTGCATGAACCCTCAGACAGTTCTTGGGCAATTATCCCCGATCTTAATCGAGTCTTGGGTAAGGTTCAGTACGGTTACAAGGTTTATGGGGTAATTCTCGAAAAAGAGTACTCTCAAGGGACCTTCCCATAATATTATGAGAAACTAAGAAAATATGATGATTCTCGGTGGAGCGAGCTCATGTCCCATACTTAATCATTTGTGCAGAAAAAACCTATGGCATGTAAGCATACACAGGAATCCATTCTATCAAATCAATGTTAGGTAAACATTTCCATTCAGAACTATTTACAAGCACATAAAACTGAACATGCAAATATGGAATTAGCTTCAAATAATACTTATCAGAAATAACACCAGAGGTGATTAAACTATTGAGAGGGGTGCTTATTTCCACCCAACCGTAGGCTCAAGGAATCCCAATGGATTTACCACTAGCCACCCCCGAGCTAAGACCACGATGCTGCGAGACTGTGTCTCAGTTTTCCCATGACCGAGAACGAGGGTTACTCTCCCTCTTCTCTGCTATCACTCACTTTGCATAACTCCAGAGTTCTTCATCCTTCCCTCACATCTGCCTCCTCTGTCCTTATTCCTCACACATTTCCCCCTTGTGAGGTTGCATGTGGCACAATTTCCCTCGCGGTGGTCAGGTCCGAGGCTCCTACGGATGGGCGGTTCACTTCCCCCATCCCTCATTAATTCCCGAGGAGCCATCTACCTACCAACCTACGAGTAATTTATTTTGGGCCAGCGAGCCGCTCTTGGTTCTTTGGGCCAATGAAGTCCAAATACGGTATTGGTTTCGGTGGAAGTTAACGCCACATTTCCAGGTGCCTTCCACCACCTTTCTTCAGCCATCGTGGTCTCTTTTTTAGCATATCCCCTCTCAACAGTCCTACNAGTTCTTGGCCAGTATAGTTATTTTTACAAACTGGGGGAAACAGGATGTTACAATTCCCTCCCCCTTAAAGGAACATCATCCTTGATGTTCTTATCTATCATCATGACATGCATGTATAAAAGTAAACAAAATCGGATATGCCTGTCTCATGGCATCCTCCATTTCCCATGTAGCCTCATCTGTTCCAAAATGTCTCCACTGCACCTTGACCTGTGCAATGGTTCGGTACTAGAGCGGGGTTTCCTTTCTATCCAGTATGTACTAAGGTTCTGGAAGAAATTCTCCCTCCATTCCACCTATATCACAGACCAGTCAATTATATGATTAACATCATGGACATGATTATTCAATAATGAAACATGGAAAACATTATGTTCTTTTACTGTGGGAGGAAGTGCTAGCCTATAGGCTATAGGTCCCACTCTATATAGAACCTCAAAGGGTCCACAATACCGAGGTGCCAACTTGG
>SNQJ01S0000922.1:310881-354671 GCA_010110895.2 Picea sitchensis
TCTTTTTCATGAACAGGACTAGTGCTCCCCACGGAGACACGCTGGGTCAAATATAGCCTTTGTCCATCATTTCCTTTAATTATATCTTGAGTTCAACTAACTCGGGTGTGCTCATCTAGTAGGGTGTCCTAGACACCGACACTGCTCCTGGTGCAAGTTCTATCAATAAGTCCATGTCCCTCCTTGGAGGTAGACCTCTTTCGGAAACACATCGCTCTATTCTCTCAGGATCGGGTGATCATCAGGGCTTGGTTTGTCATCTTCGATTGTTTTTAGCACCTGTATTGCATATAGGGTACATCCCTTTCGGCAATACTTTATCATTTGCAGAGCTGATATTTGTCTCACTGATATAGGTTTTTGGATCCCTTGAAGGGTTATCCTCTTCCCTTCCTTATTTACACATTCTAAGTTCTTATGGTAATAGTCCAATCTAGCTTTATGGGCAACTAGCCAATCCATACCAATCAACAAATCATATGATCCTAGGGGTAATATGTTAAGGGTTGCTTGGGTGGGGAATTCACCCAATATTAATTGGTAGGATGGTCTGACTTCTGCTATCCTCCTTTTGGTGCTAGTGGCTAACTGTACCAGCCATGGCTTGGTGTGTTTTTTTGGCCGTAGTTTACACTTATCAACAACTTTAGGGGATATATAACTCAAATTTGAACCAGGGTCAATTAAAATAGGCATGAAAAGATTGGAAATCATACCTTCTATTTTCACTACCGAAGCTTGGTGGTCGGCTTGGTTATTATCCAAGGCTGCATAAATTTGTGGCACACTCCTGGCCACATCATTGACGGTAGTAACTTCCTGTATGTTATAAATTCTTCGACTATTATGTTTTCGGTGTGGGAAGTCTCTCAGGAGATGTTCTTCTCTGCAACCCCAACATTTCAAAGGTTCTCTCTTTGGGTTATCAGTCTTCACTGATATGTGTCCCAAAGTCTTATTTACGCTCAAGGAGGGAAAATTCTGTTGGTGCATACTCTAGGATGGAAAGTTCATTCTTGGGTTCTTCTTGTAGTTCTTAAATCCTGGGGATTCAATTCCCCTTTTCTGAAATCTTGAACTATTCTTCTATTTCCATCCTTCGCGAGGTTCTGCCCAGTGTCNTTGGTATGTTTTTGTGGCTGTAGTTTACACTTATCAACAACTTTAGGGGCTATATAACTCAAATTTGAACCAGGGTCAATTAAAACAGACACTAAAAGATTGGAAATCATACCTTCTATTTCCACTACCGAAGCTTGGTGGTCGGCTTGGTTATTATCCAAGGATGCATAAATTTGCGGCACACTCCTGGCCACATCATTGATGGTAGTAACTTCCTATATGTTATAAATTCTTCGACTATTCTGTTGTCGGTGTGGGCAGTCTCTCAGGAGATGTTCTTCTCCTCAAACCCAACATTTCAAAGGTTCTCTCTTTGGGTTATCAATCTTCACTGATATGTGTCTCGAAGTCTTATTTCCACTCAAGGGTGGAAAATTCTATTGGTGCATACTCTGGGCTGGAAAGTTCATTCTTGGGTTCTTCTTGTAGTTCTTAAATCCTGGGGATTTGATTCCCCTTTTCTGAAATCTTGAACTATTCTTCTGTTTCCATCCTTCGCGAGGTTCTGCCCGATGTCCAAACTGTTCATGACAATAGGTTGCCTTTCGAATAGTGTCTTCTAGAGTCTTTGGCTCATCAAATTCAATTCTATTCCGAAAGTCCTTAGGTAGTCCACTGATGAAGCGTTGCACCTTTGCCTTTTCCACCTTGATGTNTTTTCCGACAGATACTTCTTCCAGAAGTATTTCTCAAACCGTTCCCCAGACAGATCCTCTTCGCAAACCCCTTTCATATTCTTAAGGTCTTCCCACCAAATGGAAGCCTTTTCATTCAAGTTGAAGGTGGCCACTCAGGCCTTCATATTCTCTAAAAATTCATGGAATCTGAAATACTTCTTTAGTCCAAGCAGCCAAGCCTCTGCTTCCTCTCCCTTCTTTATTTAACCGTCGAAGGAGTGTGGTTTGGCATTTCTGAATTCTTCAAATTTTTTATCTTTGGAAGGCTTTTGCTTCTTCTGTTTCTTCCGGGAATAGGAACTGATTCTGCTGCTAGAAGAGCCTTTTGAATCGCCAGCTTCCTTCTCAGAGGAATCACTTGGCACTGGTCCTTTACCTCTGGGGTAGACCTTTTTCGAGGTTCTCCTCTCAGTGTGGCCACTGATATGACCATGTCTCTGAGTTTCAGGTTCATGTTGCATTTGTATTTGTAGATCGGATAAACTCTGCAGTAAAACTGCGTTAATTTCTGTTTTCTTTTCTTGATCTTTCATCATCCTTTCATTGACAGCCTTGCAGCTTTGTAATTTTACCATGAGACTCCTCACAGTCTCGGCTAAATCTGGAGGGGTCCCTGCTGCCCTCCTTTTGTCAGACTCTTTGTCTCTATTGTGGGAGCCTTCTCCCATTTCTTGGTGAGTCACCATACTATGCGTTGATAATTTCCTGCGGTTTATCTTCCGCTTGTGTGCAAAAGGAAAAACGCTGGTTGTTAGTCAGTATTTATATTTATTTATAACCAGTAAAAAATTCATATTTTCACATGTACACACACACAATAGGGTTTTTTTTTCATTCTTAACTTTATCTTTTGATTAGGAAGGTTAAGACAGGGGGGTTACTCTTTTTAAGAGTGTTCCGAATGGAGATTCTGCGCAACTCATTCATGAGCCCAAGAAGGGAAAGTGTTGTAACCATGCTTTGATACCAATTTGTAACACACCCACTATGGCATAATAAAATTTTCACTTTTCCTTAATGGACAGAATCCCCGAAGTCCTACGAGGGCCTAGCATAGGCTAGTTCTTCCCTGTTTACCTCCCCGTGATCATGGGTTAGGACCACAGGCCAAACAAACCCAATGCCCTTTCGTGTTTCACGACTCAGCGATACAAGTGAGTTTGATATTAAGGGTAGAATGACGAGGGGGCTCCAGAATGAAACCCTGGCCGTAGATCTGGGCACGTAGATTCTAGTCATCTAGATCTACTCACCGCTTAACAAAAAGGCACTAGATCCCTTTCTTTAGTCCCTATCTCGATAGGACTTCATACGTGCCTAAAAAGCAAGCGCCTTTCACAACTCGCGACCTTGCGAGTAGGGAGTCGAAGGCCCTCAAATTTTTCTTCACCAATCGCCGATACCCGAGATTCCATTATGGTATCGCCCCTCCTTATAAGTGCTCTTCACTCGTGACCACCGGCTAGGGCTAACTACTAGCCTTGCTCGCAACTCGCAAATTCGCGAGTTGAAAGGTTGAACCTCTGGGCCCTTCTTTTACAAAACCCCGAGACACGAAAGTCAGAGAAGGTTTGACTCCTTCCGGGCCTCTTAGGACTCGCAACTTTGTGACTTGAGTTGTTGGGCCTTTGTGCCCCTTTCTTACGAGAACCCGAAGTATGAGAAGTCAATGGGATGTTGACTCCCATTTCAAACGACACGTGTCCAACACCTGTCACCATTTCTCCCTCTCTCTGGGCATCTTATCATCACCCCACCTGTCAACCACGTGGGCCCCACCAGGTGAACATGCCACGTGTTGCACCAGTTCTTGTGACTCACAAGATTGGGACCTCTACAGTTGAAACTAATTCCCCTCAACCTCCGAGACCCCGATATGCGCTATGGCGAGGGGGTCGTGACTCAATGATTTCTCCTACTTCTCTCTACTCGGGACTTCGTGACTCCAAGAGTCCGGTCTTCCGACTCCGAACTCACGAGTCCCCAATACACGAAATGGTTAGATCCCACGGCTATCCTTCTTCTTTGACCAATAGCCTAGATCACATCGCTATCTCACGACTCGGGACTTTGTGACTCCAAGAGTCTGATCTTCCAACTTCGAACTCCCGAGTCCCCGATACGTGAAATGGACAGATCTCACAACTGTCCTTCCTCCTTGATCAACAGCCTAGATTGCATCTCTATCTCGTGACTCAGGACTTCATGACTCCAAGAACTGAGTCTTCCACCTCCAAACTCCCGAATCCCTGATACATGAAGTGGTCAGATCTCTTTTGAGGCTTGAATCATGAAGATCAAACTCTCATAGCTTCAGGCTCCCATGACCCCGAGGCCTTAGAAAGCTACTCTTTCTTGCATAAGGGTTCCAGACCCGGATTGCATGAAACCTCAGATAGTTCTCGAGCAATTATCCTTGATCTTAATCGAGTCTCGGGTAAGGTTCAATATAGTTACAAGGTTTATGGGGTAGTTCTCAGAAAATAGTACTCTCAAGGGGCCTTCCCAGAATATTACGAGAAACTAAGCAAATATGACGATTCTCGGTGGAGCGAGTTCATGTCCCAGACTTAATCATTTGTGCAGAAAACAACTATGGCATGTAAGCATGCACATGCATCCATTCTATCAAATCAACGTTAGGTAAGCACTTCCATTCAGAACTATTTACAAGCACATAAAACTGAACATGCGATTATGGCATTAGCTTCAAATAATACTTATCAGAAATAACACCAGAGGTGATGCAACTGCTGAGAGGGGTACTCATTTCCACCCAACCGTAGGCTCAGTGACTCCCAACGGATTTACCACTAGCCACCCTCAAGCTGAGACCACGATGTTGCGAGACTGCATCTCGGTTTTCCCGTGACCAAGAACGACGGTTACTCTCCCTCTTCTCTGCTATCACTTGCTCTGCATAAATCCATAGTTCTTCCTCCTTCCCTCGCATCTTCCCCCTCTGTGCTTATTCCTCATGCATTTCCCCCTTGAAAGGTTGCGTGTGACATGATTTCCCTCGCGGTGGTCAGGCCCAAGGCTCCTACGGATGGGCGGTTCACTTCCCCCATCCCTCATGAATTCCCGAGGATCCATATACCTACCAACCTGCGAGTAATTTATTTTGGGCCAGCGAGCCACTCTTGGTTATTTGGTTCAGTGAAGTCCAAATACGGTATTGGTTTCGGTGTAAGTTAACGCCACCTTTCCAAGTGCCTTCCACCACCTTTATTCAGCTATCATGGTCTCTTTTTCAGCATATCCCCTCTCAGTAGTCCTGCAATATATATATATATATATTCATAATATTATTTACATTCATCGACCTTTTTCACAAGGTCCATTCACATCACACATTCACATTTTTGAGTTTTCCACAGTTCTTGGCCAGTATAGTTATTTTTACAAACTGGGGGAAACAGGGTGTTACAGGTCCTAAGTCAGATTCAAACCCTGTTGCCCGAGGAAATGGTTGATTTCTTCAAATTTCAGGAACACCGAAGGAGATGGATTCCCCCAGTCTTATAGGGTAAGAACCTGCCGATTGTAGATGTACAGAAAACAAAAGCCAAGGGCTCCAAAGATTCAAGACCTGACCAAGAGGAACAACAGGAAAAGAAGAAGCAAATTGGAGGCCCAAAACAAGAAGCCGAGATCCCCAATCCTCCAAGCCAGCAAACCCCGGTTGTTACTCCAGGGAAATCATCCAAGCATATCAGCAGCCCCATCGTTTATGTAACTCCCCTATAGTCCACAAAGGGAGTCCAAGATGCAGGATGGATTATTGGCAAAGAACTAATGCCCATAACTGTGGAAGAGTTGCCTCTGAAGGAATTTTTCTTCGATAAGAAGAGAAAGTTTGTTGTGAAACAAGAACTTTATCAAGAAGCAGGCACGACAGCCAAGAAATTTAAAATCCTTGCTGATGGGAGAGCCATGAAAAAAGAGGAAATTGCAACTCAGATAACAGGGACGTTGGGGGATTTTGCTACAACCAACCAATATTATGTTGAGTCCCTAAAACAACAGTTGAAGCGGAAAAATCACTTGATCAAAACTTTGGAGGATAAAATGGCTACAACAGAATCAACTGCTAGAGATCAGGCGAACACAGGTATAGAGCTAGCTAGGGCAATCGATCAAAAGGAAATCGAGTGGCTCAAATCCGATCTTGAAAAGACACAGGAGATGGCTCAGACCAACCAATCACAAATAATCCAGCAAGGAGAATTGATAGGGCAGTTACAGGCCAAATTAAATTTCACCGAAAGCTCGATGATAGATATCGGGATATTCCAATCCCAAGCCATAGAAATCTGAAAAAGAGTGTCGACAACTCAACAAGATTTACTTGCTAAAGTGGAAACTATTCAAAACCACTGCCAACTCATTGATCAAGTACTGGAAAACGTCTCTTTCAGAGAAAAATAAGCTGGGGCGGCTCGGGTTGCTTTCCAAGAGGCTGTTATAGCCACGACAAAAAAGGAAATGGGCAGTAGTTCCAAGTTTTCCATCCCAGAGAAGACCCGAGGTAACATCTTGCTGAAGGCATGGGAGCGTAACATATTAGAAGGAAAAAAAACGAGCTAAAGAGGTAAGAAACTCTTGTGAAGAAACTTTCGACTTCATAGATGGGAGTTTGTTGGATCTTGATGGTGAAAACAACACTGAGACATTGGTCCAGATTAATATATCCAAGAACCTAGTCAATATCAAGGAGAACAAGGAAAGAGATTTGGCTGAAATATCATAGATAACTTGGTTGAACATAATCCAAGTAGATAAATGGCTAATAAAACCAAGTGTACATTTATGTTCTATCGGTGCCGAATACCGACAGGTAGAAGGAAAGTTACCACAATTAGTGAAGGATTGTTACACTTGTGAAGCAAATAATCAAGCAGAACCTTCCAGGTTGATAGCCCAGTTGGTGGAGATCTGCGTCACTTGCACCGAGCATGTGAAGGGGCAAGTTTTCGGTACCAAATAATGGCATGTATCTTCCTGTTCAATTTTTAGAACCCAGAGTTCAAAGGAAGGAAGTTGCTCCATCCACCCGAAAGAGGACAAAGACAAAGAATTGAAACACAGAAGTCTCCTTTTTTTAATCGAAAAAATTCTTGGAACGATTGAGATTCTAGCGTATAGAAATTTGTATAAATATGCACTTTGAAGAAATAACTAGAGGCTGGAACTTTTTGGTCGATTGTAATAGAGACTCTCTCCTTTTGAAATTTAATACAAAGCAATCTGAAGACTCTCGATTCCATCAAGACTGTGTTATGAGTTTGTTTCCTCTGTGATTTCATATTCAATTTCATTTCGCATATATATATCTGATGAATGCTTTTACTGCAATTTAGTAAAACCTCTACTGTGGTGATCAATTTTTAGTCGTCTATATTGTTTACAGTTTTTCCTCTATATCAGTTATTAGCAATTACAAGACCTATGAACTCTTTAGATTTTCATACTTTATGCTTCGTCATATTTCTTCTTATTTTTTTCTTTTTCTGTTTACAGAGTGAGATTCTCCCTTGATAGGAGCCTCGCATTATAGACATCTTAATGTTTTTCTCACATTCCACACACCACTTATTTAAAAGATAACTTAGTTACAGGAAAAGGCCTTTGGTTTTCACTTTATCCTCAATATCGGATTCAAAAGTTCTCTTTTATACGATGAAATTGATACAGCATAAAAAACCTCAAACTCTTCTTTAATTTTCCTGTTCCTCTATGACTGTCCCCGTTGTAAGACAGCCTAATATTGAACTCGGCTTGTCGGACCAAACTCATATCGCTTTGAACCTTTTCGATACTATACTTAAAATAGCCACCACCTGGGTAGAACTTGAATGTTCACGGGCTGCGGTTGAACGGGATATAAGCATCCAGGAATAGTTGGAAGTGAGACAATGACAACCTAGACATTATCCCTAGCTTCCTTTCGCAAAGGTTGATTCTCTCCCTTATTTATCCTTTACTCACTTTCGGATGCCTAGACACTGTACTTTCTAATCCTTAAGTACAGACTCTGGAACAACAGGATTGATGAGGTAATTAAATTGCTAGGGTAACTTTAAGGTGTGGGTGTAGTTCTCTTGTCAGTAACTCGGCTCCTAACTAGTTGGTTTCATCTAGAGTCCTTGATCCAGATACCTTATGGTTGCACCAAGGTTATTGATGCGTCTATCACCTAGGAACGACATGATTCCTGATGAGAGGATCATGGTGCGTCCTATCGGATAGGGGCGAGCGAGAACTTGGTCGAAGTCGGTGCGTTCTGTGTGAGTTTTGTCAAGTGTTTCCAGTTGGTTTATGGTGCATGGGTTGAACGCATTCAAGCTTTGGGTTTGCATGCCTAGAGCTTCTAGTCCTTGTTTTCTAGGTCATTGTGTTGGGATGGGGATGTTTTCCCTTAGCTTGTAGGCGTAGGTCATGTTTGTGTCAGGCGGGTAGTCGTTCCTCCTTGTTGTTCTACGCATGTTTCGCGCCATTTCCATTGAGTCCTGTGTGGGGAGTCTTAGTTGTTGTTGCCTGTTCTATGGGCGTGGTGCTCATCGTCAGTTGTGTCATCTAGTTGTAATCATCGTTGTTCTCCTGTTTTTGTAAAAAAAAATTGCACTGTTGTTTTTCTTGTAGACATAACGATGGGGTCGTTACACTAAATAACTTTTTTTTTAAACGCACTAGTTACATGCCTACAATTTTGAAGAAACAAAAGTTGAGACACCATATTCATTGTTTTTTTTTTATTGTAGAACTAGGGATGTCACCCCAATTTACATGATGATCAGATGTTGTAAATAACTACAAATATTTATTGTTTATTCTTATAATCATTCTTATCTTTCATGATGAATTAGTTGTAGGATTAAGGAATTGCAATCATCATAATAAATTGTACATATATATTAAAAAAGAATTCAATCAATTATAATAGATTACATATATATAACTTCTTCCATTAAAAGTGTAAATACAAGTAATTCCAATAAATATCAAGGTTTGTAGAATAATAGAAAAAATTTCATCACACTCATGATCGGTGATATAAATCTAACATGTTATCCAATTAAAAAAAAACTACAGTTAAAAATACTGTGACCAAGATGATTGATTGTCGAATGATCTTCAAATTGAACTTGTGCGCTTCCTCTTGCTTCCACCTAGTAATCCAAATACTTCATTGGTACCTCCCATCCAATGTTATGGGTACTCTTCTGCTCCCTTAGCCCCCCGAGCAACATAGGGACCACACATAAGAACCAGAAAACCAATAGCTCGAAACCTTGCCTCACAAGGAAGAGATTCCACTCTTTCCACAAGCTTGGTAACCCAACTCTCATAAGTAAAACTCAGTCAACAAAAGTTTGGCAACATAACAGTACTAAGAAGGTTGAGATCCTTTTCAACTCTCCTCCATTTCTTTTATAGAATTATTTTCAATGACACTTGTCCACATGCACAACTAATTCATTTTTAATAATTAAATTAAATGAGTATTCACCCAACACATGTGTCACACTCTCCCAAGGTTTCACATGTAATTCATCTTTTTATTTATTTTAAAGCCAATTTCCCTAACATTCCCCAATGTGTTCCTATTTTTTCTCTTATATTTCTCTTAGTTCCCCAAATTCCCATTTAATGAGTGTCCCCTAACTATATCTTAGTTTGAGTTGGTTTAGGAGTCTTCTTTTAGTTATACTTACTGGTATATTGACTCAAGATACCATTCTATATGTACACCTATTCTCTCATGTTTTAATTTCTTGTCATTTTAAAATCCCTTTTATTATTTTCATGCACACAAATGTATTTACTCAACCTTAAATTCATTTTCCCTCTTTTCCTAAGGTTTATTAATTCCCATCCCCCTTAGTCTTATTTAATTTTTAATTTAGTAACTTTTAACTTAGACTTGTACTTGAACTTAGGCTTTGGATTGGTTTAGACTCTTGTTATATTTATAATTTATAAATAAATTATTAATTAATACTTTGTTCTAACAAGGTTTAAACATTTCATTAAATTTCTAGTCCACCTAGATTTTATTGACTCACATTTAACTACGTGACATGCCCTTCAATATGGACCTCCTTTCTTCAAGGGTACCACTCTCCTTTAACTCATTTTGGAAGTTTTTCTGACCCTTAGAGACAACACTCCATTCGATCGACCTTGTGAGAGACTAAGGGATTCTAGGGAATAAGGATTCCTCCTTATTGCACACCCCTTATGATTCTTCGTGAGCAAATGTCTCAGCCTTCCCTCGTGACATCATGGACCTCTCAAAATAGGTAATAGTTAACCTATTTTTTAGTTCATGGAGGGAGTGTTAGTAGGCTGTGATAGGGATGCTTCCACACTACTCCCTCAATTTTTTGGTTTCTATGCATGACCCCTTTACTCCATATGTGATTAATATTAGAAAGCATCATCAAGCCTACATCCACTGAAAAAAACTGTGTCAATAATCCATATACATAAATCATACTGTAATCAATCATATATCACATGTGAGTAAAATGAAATACTCAATCAAATACAATCCACTCTCTGACTCAATTTGGAGTCCAAGGAAGTCCATTTATGCCATCAACATCCATAACTTGTCATGTGTCCTGCACACCCATGATAACTCGTCAATAATATATGTTAATATATATACATATGAAAGTAACAATAAATTACAATACATCATCATCATCATATATGACTCATAATCGAAATAAAATCATAATGTACTATAATTGGATCACTTTCACACAAGTGTCCTCAAAGAATAAGTCAATATAAGTGTGATCGATAGAACAGATGTTACAAAAAATATGGAGAGAAGAGACCACCCTACTTAGTCACTCATATCCTATACAGACATAAGAAATGAACAAGAAAGAAGATGTAACATCACAATATGCTCTTTTTTTAAGGTCAACTCTTCATTTCTCTATGATGTAGTGAGTTGACAGTTTGAGCCAATGCATAAGAAATCAATAAGTCCTCAAAAGTAAATTCCCTTAAAGGATAATGATAGAGCACTGAAACTTGTAATCAAATAGGATCAACATTCATTAAAATCCATTCAAACTAGTTAATGAAATAACATGTAGTACAATTAGAGGATAACTTGGAAAATTTCTTGCAAAATGAGATGCAAGCAGAAGGGTGAAATCGAAGTGGAAGCATACACATGTACACGAATATGATTAGATTTCATCATAAATGTAATTCCACACAGGGTTGTTATACAAGGAGCAACGATGCATTATAGAGGTCATCCTTAGATACTTATAATTTATCTTAGGATGCCTTAATATCATGATCTCACTTTAATATGATCCTTAAATTGTCTCTTCTCATCCATACCATGAATTAATATCTTCTTGTTTTGACACAACTATGACAACTCTTTGATTTTCTTTGAGATAACTAGTGCCTTCCTGAACACCAATTCAAATCAAGGTACGAGATAAAGAAAGAAGTAATCATAGCTAAATAGAAGTTAAATATGAATCAAACATTAACTCAAAAGATTCAATAAACATGATTAATGGGTAAAATATTTTCAAAAGACTATTTAAAAGGAGCATGTCAAATGATAGAAGGAGCATTATAAAACAATTATCTACTAAAGAATAGAAAAATGAATCTACAATCAATAAAGAGATCTTAAGGAATGACAACCTCATCAAAGACAAGAAATCATTAAATATCCAAAGCCCTAACCTCCTAGGTAGTCAAAGAATATACAATGGGTTAGTTGTCGTAATATATTAGGAATTAGAGCTAAAATTTTGGTAGGCGTGTCATTTCCTTTTTCTTATAAAGAAAAAATAAAAATGGGGATGTTGTGGCCACAACAATTGGTGACACATTGGAGGAACCAGTTATGTCTATCACATCTATGGCCTTTACTTCAAATTTAAATGTTAAGGATAAGCTCATAAATTAAAGGAATTTTTTCAAAGGTTATGCGTACCACAATGATGTTAAATTTCTAAAATATGTAATCCAATACTTCAAGTACTTTCCATCTAACAAACTCTTTTCAAAGAGCCAATTACCAAGGTAAATTTCTTTTACTCGCTACACGCTTTTGATTTTTTTTAGTTTGACCACAATTTTTTCATATTTATAACAAGAAAAAATTCACATAAGTGTTCTCCTCATCTCTCTTCTCCCAAAATAGATTCACTGCCAGAAAGCATCCATAACCCTGAAAAAGTTGCCTTAGTACAATACACATGACCCCACTACCAATGTGTGTCCATATCCTTGGTGGGTTTACTTGTGCTTCCCAAACTATTTACAATGCTTTCAACTTCCTTTATTTTACACTATGCTCAGCCTTTTATATTTGTATATAAATATTGCATGTGAAATTTGGTGTATAGGAAGTAGGGTGATACAAGAGTTTCTTTTATTTTCTAACTAGATGTTATGCATTGAAGTTTACCCCATAGGTATTTGCAAGAACCATCATAGTAATAATCATTTTATTATTGTGAAATGGATGGATCTCAAAAAAAGAAACATACAGACACTTTATTTTTCTTATGGATTATCATTGTATGCTCAATAGGCACACATGTTCTACCAAATCTGTCATTCAAGATACAAAACTAAGAACTTTATGATTTTTTTTCAGAAAGAGCATCCCATGTATTCCATGAATTTTAAGAATGTCTTCAGTGTGTGACCAAAGTTGGACCTTCCTTTCACTCAAAATAAAAAATTAATCCTCAAGTCAAATGAAGAAGTAAAATCAGCTTAGGGAATACCAACATTCAAAAGAAGAGATGAAAATAATATGTACATTTGAAAATCAAGTGCTCAAACTAAACCAATTAGTAAAAATAAAAGAAACTAAAATTAAACTAAAAGAAATCCAAAAAGAAAAAATGTCAGGTGTAAAACCAAAAAAAATGGGGGGCAACATCGTAGCATGGGAGAAAAATGAAAAGCGTGTACAAAATAATTTACATTATAGCTCCAAGAATTGAAATAAGGGTTAAATATTCACCAGATAAGATTTTCATACAAACTAAATCCAAACAATAATGACTTGTAGACCAAAGTACACAATGTGGAAATTGAAATCAGCAAGGTCATGAGGAACAATTATCAAGAAAATTGATATCAAATCAAGATCCTTATTCTAATAACTTTGAACATTTTCTAGTGACAAAAAATCTGAATTCTCAAAATGCTCAAAATTAAAAATACAAAAAAATCACGAGGAAATTTTTGACAATAATTCATACCCCTTAAACTTATTTTCATCTGTGGTCTTTCTAAAATAATATTTTGAAATTGTATGACCTTCAATCTTAGAAATTGTATTGATTAAATTTCACCAAGGTATTTGTTGCCTCTTTGACTATTAATCCTAATCATTCCAATGATTTTATCCCTCACACCTAATGGGATAAGAGAATAACACCACTTCCATGATTGCAAATTTTCACAAAGAAGGCAGTAAAATTATGTACAGATAAAAATAAATCAAAAGAAAACTATGTCATCCATTAAAATAAGGATAAAATTGAAAGATAAAAATGGAATCACACCAACAAGTTATAAATCATGAACATCATTAAAAAAAAAACATTTTCAATGAAAACTTAGGAAGTAAACCAAGGCAAGAATTGGGAAATATAGGTCAACCATTTGAAATAATGTATGATAAAAATATTTCCAGAGTAAAGTTCATAATATGGAAGGAAAAATAAGAAGCAACATGAGAATTAATAATCAAACAATAGAAAATATTTGAACTAATTAACCCATATAAAGTTTTCCTTTTGTTTGGTGAAACAATTAAATTTTTCCTCATACCTAAAAAAAAATAGGTTAATGCAAATAGATTTTCAACTTATTGATATAAAACATTTCACAAACACGTAAACCCTCTAAAAAAAATAGGTTAATGCAAATAGATTTTCAACTTATTGATATAAAACATTTCACAAACACTCAAACCCTCTAAACTTACCACCATAAATAATTCCTTTGCGAAATTCAAAACAAAAAAAATTCAATCTCAAAAATTCCATCTGATATCTTTCACCAAAGTATCAATTCATCCTTACCATGAAAGAGAATTATTAATTCCAAATATTCAAATGGTTTCAAAAATTTAATATGATGGAGTGAGTTAATTCCAAATATTCAAATGGTTTCAAAAATTTAATATGATGGAGTGAGGAAGAGAATATTCCAATTATGAGGAAGATTAGAATAATCATGATGGATAAAAGTGACTCCAAATAAAATTTTCTTAAAAGTATGTTTATATATATATATATCAAAGAACAAATCATAAACTAGACATGAAAGAGAATCAATGCAGAATTTCTAATCATATGTTGAATTGATAAATAAAAAGAGAATCAATGCAGAATTTCTAATCATATGTTGAATTGATAAATAAAAAGATAGATAAATTCCAAAATATATATATATATATATATATATATATATATATATAAAGTATATATATATATATATAAAAGAACAAATCATAAACTAGACATGAAAGAGAATCAATGCAGAATTTCTAATAATATGTTGAATTGATAAATAAAAAGATAGATAAATTCCAAAGATTGATAGCGTATAAATTTTCAAAGTAATGTAAACATGAAATTTTAAGAGTAACACTTCCCCGAGTTCTCCAAACATCAGAATTTCTAATCATATGTTGAATTGATAAATAAAAAGATAGATAAATTCTGATATATATATATATATATATATATATATATATATATAAAAGAACAAATCATAAACTAGACATGAAAGAGAATCAATGCAGAATTTCTAATAATATGTTGAATTGATAAATAAAAAGATAGATAAATTCCAAAGATTGATAGCGTATAAATTTTCAAAGTAATGTAAACATGAAATTTTAAGAGTAACACTTCCCCGAGTTCTCCAAACATGTTTCTAGTATGTAGGGATGAATATCTTTTATTGCTAACTATAACAACCTACTTATATACAATAAGAAGCTACAATTAAACAACCTACCAATTTGACAGGAAAATTGATCTTTAAATGGGTAATCAACTAGAAAAATTATTTAGAAACGAAAATAAAGAAACTAAAAATAAAAATAATCAAAGAAAACAACTATAAAGAAAACTGAGTTCCACTATGCTAAGTCTATACTAAAACATATTGGATGAAAGAAATTAAACAAACTAAAAGAATCAGAAAAACTCCAAACTTGTAATCAAATGATCATTTAAGGGAATTAAAAGTAATTGGAGTGGTCTTAATCTAACATACAAAGAATTTTAATTCTTAAACTTTTATTAATTGTGAACACGACAAAAAAAAAAAATCAAAACTCAAAAGCAATCCAAATAAGAAAGATATTTCCAATAAGACTTCAATTAATATAAAGATATCAAATTGGAAATCCTTAATTGTTTATTTTCATAACAAAAGGGGACTGCAAAGTTTTATTTACTTTTAAAAATTCATTTTCATTACTTGGAATGACAATATATCCATCAAAGGATCGCTACAGGAGAGTTACAAATATCATTGTATGGAAAGTGACCAGAAAATTAATCCAACAACACAACTCAAAAGCTTTGAGACTGCGACAAATAAATGTTTTTCTTTTTTCGAAAACAATTTTTCACAAAACACTCGTCCAATGGAAAACATCAACATGCCAATTTCCCAACTTGTTCATGAAATTAATTTATTGTTCATCCAACAAGACTCTATGGTTGAAATAACGAAATGCTAAAAGAAAACTAAATAGAAAGTAAAAACACATATTAGACTATACCAACAAGTTTAAAAGAAAATAATATAGAGTTGTAATTTATGACAATGAAAATAAGTAATGGAGGCTTTAACCATTGGGTTTATCTATGAAAAGAGTGATATATATCCTCACCAATAAGAATAAATAGTTATTTATAGCTGAATTTATTGAAAACCCAAAATCAAAACTATATTATACAATTATGTGAAGAAAAGAAACTAAATTAATCTATCCTATACTACATTGGTTGCAAATGAACTATGTGCAATCATAATGCCAATGTATCCATCCATGTAACTCAATAATTGGAATCACATGTTCATAAAAGATTAGCAACATAAATTAGAGTAGTAAGAGACTACAATTAAGAAGAATTAAATAATTAAAAACTATATCCATAATACTATAGATGTCATAGTTATTATTCATGGAAAACATAAATAAGTAAGATCCATCCAACCATGACTCAATTCTATCATAAAGTATGCAATTTCTAACATGCAATTGATGGAGGTATTTCACAGGAGAGTAGTAAGCCTTTAGAGAATCATGTATGCAATATTCAAGAAATGTACCTTGTGGGTGAGTCTTAAGTCTGATGTAATAATTTATTTTGGAAGACAAGAAAAAATAATGAAGGACTGACTTAACTATTGATCTAGACCAAAGTGCCTCATTGTCCTGGAAATCCTCCTTAGGCTCATAATTCACATAACCAACCACTTGAGATGAATTAGTGGAATCAAGTAATAGGCATGGACTATCTTCCACCACTGTATATCAAACATCACTAATAATATGGTGGAATTCTTTTATAGCACAAAATGCCACACCTATGTTTTTGTGCCATGGCCTAACCCTTTGCTAATGCTTGCTAGACTTTTCCCCAAAGGTACCTCTAAAAAATATATTTAAAAACATTCCCTAAGAGAATACCCATGGGGTTTCCTAGTGAAACAAATGGAAATCCACGACTTTCCACACTGCAACCCGCAAATTCCCTCAAAATTTGTGAAAGATAAAATAATTTCATGTTTTCGGGTGGGTTTTTCGGGTGGACTCATTTTCTAAAAACCCTTGTCCATAATCAACGGAATCCAACTCCCCAAACCTATTTGGGAAGATACAAAAAAATCATTGAGGGATAAGGACAAAAAAAAACCTTTTATGCAAATTTATGCTGCCAGCATCTAGCAAGCTTCATTTCCCTATAAGTCTATGAGTAACATCCCCTTTTTTCTAGAAACTCCTTTTCCATAGATTATTTCTCCTTTGATGTGACTATAGGGTGTTTCCTTATCCCTGTATGATTCATTGAGAGAATTCTATATCGGTTGATTTGATGCTTGACAATTCCTGAAGGAACCCAAACATTTGGCTTCAGGATGATACCTAAAGGCTAGACAAGGTTGTAACTTACCTTTTCCACTTGCTCATAATAAAAGAGATTGTTTTCCACCAGATTCGTCTTCACTATACATTTATCTTTATTTTTACTTTGAATCCGACATATAAAATGCACATGCTTATGATAGTATAAATACATTCTCAGCAACCCTAGTTTTCCATATGTCTTGCAGGTTGATTCTAGTAGAAGATCAGGAGTTCTTCTGTGAACTGGATCGGGGATCGAAATCAAATCGGAGAAAAAGGTGCACCTTCTTGTTTCCTCTATATCCCTACTTTCTATGAATTAAAGTAGTTATTTTCTTTATTTTTTGTGTGTTTGTCACTGTGGGGAGACTATTATCTCTTTCACTTGGTCTTTCGTTGTTGTGATTATGACCCATGATCATAAGGGATAAAATCCCTTAATCAAAATTGATGACTCCACTAAGGATTCTCCTATTTTGGATCAGTCTCTTAGGGTTTCTTTTTTTCTTTCCTTGTCATTTCTATTCTAGTACATTCAGAGTTTTCTCTTAGAGTCTTTTAGCCTTGCAGGACCTGTTGCTAAGGCCTGAAGGCCTATTTCTTGGAGTTGATTTTTATTTTTCTAAACTTTCCTAGCTATCCACATGATCCTTCTCTACATCCTGCGTACATTCACATGTTCCTCTTCTATAACCCATGGATATCCGCAAGTTTCCCTACACACAGTCACATACCTATGTTAAAGTTGAGTTTAAAAAAAATATGTATTTTTATTCCCCGGTGGTAAAATATAAAAAAGAACAACAAGATGGAGAAAAAAGGATCAATATCCAACTCTTATGTATTCACACCAATGGTACATATTTATAGTATAATGGGTGATGCCATCTCATAGAGAGATTTTCTCTAGAACATAAAATCATGCATGATGACTAGGATAGGCAATCTTAACTAACTCAATAGTCATCACTTGAGGATATATGACTAATATCCTAAATGAATAATACAAATATAGGTGACAATTAGAATTAGTGATTGGTTAAGGTAATCCATAGGCCAACAATCCCCCCCTTAATCAAAAGTCTGATCAATAATACCAGCAATACAACATAAAATGTTATCATTTCCAAGAATTTATAGTGAAACTCTTAAGTTGAGCCTCAATAAACAATTGCTTGAAAAATCACCAATTTGGATGCCTAGTTGTTCATCTGAAATGAAATGAAGGAGAGCTCAGATATGTAAGTGAACAACTAAAATATCTTAACATTCCCTAATTGCTTAACAATTCAATAATTTTTCCAAGTATTTGAGATTGGAAGAATGAGATGTCTTCTGCTAATTGGTGAACATGTAGTATCACCACTCTGCTATCAGTGTATACTGAAGTCCTCTATAAATATGTGGTTTGGGATAACCAATGAAAATATCACTATGTAATCATGTGAGCCATGATGCATGCAATTTATTCACTTAATGTAAACTCCAATCTAATGAGAGCGAACGAAGATAAGTGAATCGACTTCTAGTCTGACACGTCCCTGAAAATGTGTGACAACTCAATCAAATGTCAAGCTGCAATGCAGAAGGATCCTCTTGTCCTATGCTAGGTCGAATGAACATCTATGTGAACCAAACATCCACATCATTGGTATCAAAATCAAAATCAACATCTCAATTATGTATGATTCATCTACAGACCGCAATTTCCCATTTGGAAAATTTAATTCCCACCTAGAAAAATTATTGTCGAAAGTTTTAGTCTAACAACCAATTCCATCATCAATTCCCCTCTTTTTCATCTGATAGGAGAGACCACGAGTGGTTTCATGAACCATCGTCAATGGAATTTTTAACTTCACCCCTTAAGGTACATGAGAGTTTCATCATTGTACTCCCTCCTTCTAGGCTTAAGAGAGTACCATAATTGTTCCATTTGTGTACAACATGAAGTGGGCATGTGGAAAAAAACACATGTTATCTCATCCCATGAGGGCCATCCTCGAAATCTATTCCATTAGGGGACCACTTATGTGAGGTACAAAAATGTTATGTGCTTCTAGATCGATCTTTACTCGAGATTGAATTCTATGGTAAGACTTATACAATTGCTTGGTTGTTAATGACCATTTTCAAGGATCAATCCACTCATATTTAATCTTCAATCTTGTAAGTTTCTTTAGTGTTGAAAATATGTCTGAAGAATGGTTATGCTTACCACAATGCTGGCAAGGATGGAGATCAAAACACTGAATCTCCTTGTGACGAACTTGATTACAATGTTAGCACTTATCATTATGATGTTGAACTTGAACAAGTGAAGTTTAAGCTTCTTAAAGGAATCCAACGCTTTGGAACTGGATGATGGGCTTGGAAATAGTATTCTCAACTTGTTGCTTTCAAATATGTGGAAGTGGATTTATTGTATGTTGTTGCATCATTTAAAGGTTTTCTTCACTGAAATAGAAAGAAAACTCTTGAAATGTAGGTTCATGAATAGCTTCGTCATTTTCTTCATTTGGATTTTTCTTACTGAGTTTCTCCTTCACTATATGTTGATCAAAAACATCAGCATCATCATGTTCATCATCATAGAGAGGTTTGTGTTAAACAAAAACTAGTTCAGAACACTTCACTGGCTGTTGATTTTTGAGATCCCTGATTTCATTATTCAATATTTGATATAGAGTTTGAAAAAGTATAACTTTAGCTTGCATCACTTGAAAAAACGTTAGCACTGATTGAAGATTTTATTTGTTCAATATCATTGTGTTGTCTTCAGTGGTGTTTATTAGAGTGTTCAGTAACTCTAATAATTCTAGATTTCGATCCATTTCAAAAACACTAAATGAGGTATCCTTGTGCGGGTAGATCCTCATTACAATTTAACTCAACATAAGAAGGCTTATTTGCAACTCTCTCACTTGAATCTCTCACTTTAACTTCACGCTCAATTGATTTTGTTTCACGCTCGCTTGTACTCGCTCACTTGAACTTTTCTTTCTTTCTTCCAAGAAGTTGAGGATGTTGGATACTACCAAAAATGCACCTGAAAACTTGATGTTTACAATGAGTTGAGTTTCAACCACTCAACCTATAGACTTGAGAATATAATGAAACATGAAAGTTGTGGTTTTAGGGTACAACCGAGAATGCACCTTATGACAAATTTAATCCAACTCAACTTAATTACACTTACAAATACACTATTTCCAGTACAAATAAACTTGATGAAGTAATCTTACATCAAACATTATTTGCAAGTTACAATTTAACTTCAAATGCTCCATGATGTGTTGAGTTCGAAATCTTTGATTTGTTCATTAATGATGCGGTTGATGACTTGAATGCTTGAGAATTTTCTTCACATATGCTTGATCATATGTTCTTGATTGTCATTAATTTGTGTTCCTGAATTTGATTTCCTTGTACTCAATGCATGATGTGTTAAATGATACATTACAAACTTTTTTATGTCAAAACTAGACATTAAACATCAGAAATTAACCATGCAAATATTCACCACAACACACTATGAAAGGTGTACCTAAGATCCCCTTATTCAATTTCAGGCATATCTAGAACACAAGAGCCAAATAAAATATGATTTTATTAATAAAAATGTTACATGAATCTTTCAACTAAGCTTCTTTTGTCCTCATTCTTCAAATTTCTCCATAAATTGATTACAATGCAATGTCTACTAGAAATCTTTTACAATATTGCGATATCAAATTTAAATTTAAGGTAACATGCCTCAAATGTGCACTAGTGGATAGATCCAAAAACCCACTTATAGCATGTGCATCAAAGACAAAATAACTCCCCCCTTTATGCCATCCTAAACACATATGGCAACATAAAAATTCCTCTTTACAATTCTAGATATAGGGAAACTTAAACCCAAAAGTCCCCTTGATGGATACCTTACACAAGAATGAGTTTCATAATCAAACACCTCTTTCCATGAAATAATGGATCAAACCCATAAATGGTGAGCCTTTCTACCAAAGTTCACATGCACCAAATCTAATTAAAAACAAGGAAAGTAGAGTGCATTATAAAAAGGCACAAAAAACTTAACCAAATTTTTATACCGAGAAGAGGTGCACTTCTTATTTTGGTCTTCGACTCTTGGTTCCAAGTGTGAACAAAACCATACAGTACGAAGTCCCTGTCAATGTCGGTTGTAGCTAGGCTCACAGATCCAGTGCATGCAAATCGTTGATGATGCAAATCAGATTGCACTAGATAAGCTTGTGAAGGGAATGGCTTATGCTGTTGTTGACAAATTTGCATCCGATTATCATGTTTTTTATTCAAAAAATCCAGACGTTTTGAATCTAAAATTGGTGGATACTTGGCACATAACAATGGAGAATAATGTTTGAGACATCATTTGTGAGCTCTAACTACTGTCCAAATGGGGTGATGACCACTCTTTATGAGCAAAGAAAGGAAACCATTCTGGATCATGCAAATGTTTCCAATACTGTAGATGACGATGCCAGATTCAAAAAACAAGATATATAACCCTCGATATACAAGTCGGAAAAATTTCTGTGAAATTGTGCAAATCGAGCTACCTATGATCCACCTAGAAAGTACAGAGCGTTTCTTTGAACAATACCAATCCATGCGCTGGGAAGATGTAGCTTGTGGATATACTATGATCAAGATGTCACTAGAGAAGAAGGTGAAATAAAACCGTTGGATGATGCCTATGTCATCTCAGCAACTAGAACTACATAATTCTCTCTTAAGTTTGGGCTTGGATTACAATGTCAACAATAGAAATTCTGAGTGGTATTCTCTCTGTCGCATATAGAATCTCAAAGCACCCATGTCTGGTTTCCAATATTGAGGAGGTGAATTTTTTCTACTTTCCCTTCTCTGGAGGCCTCGATGTGATGAGATGGAACTTGAGGAAGAATATCAGTAGCGATAAACGAGATGAACTCAAAATGGACATTTTTGGATCTCAAATTAATATCTTCTCAAACAAAGGCCTTCTCTTCATCAATCTTCTCCCGAGTGACTAGTCGCATTTCCACTGCAATACAATCAATAACCTATGTGCTAATTGGCATATACTCTACCAACTTGTGTCATATTCCCACTGTAATATTGTGGACACTCTGTCCGTGGGAAAATGGAGGGGTTTCAGATTCAACGTTCACAACTCCTGGAACTCTATGATCTATGTCGAGGATAGTGTGTGACCCTCCAGTGAGCAGAATAGGTGCCAAACAGTTCCGATATATAGTGGATTCAGTGTTGATTAAGAGAGTTTGGATCGCTTGGAGATTTCTCTAGGAGGAAATACCATCATGCTTCTTTCCTCTGAGTTTCTTCCTGCATATTTGGCTTATCTTGATTGGAAAAAACATCATGCTTCTCTCATTACTCTGGCCTATATTGCAGAAGGAAGCTACAGGAAATTCTTCATTTGCATATTTTCACGTTGATTATCTCATGATCTGGCATATTTCTGTGTGGAAAAATGTTGTATGGTAGATTTATTTGTGTTATATCTACAAATGGAGGATCTCCATGTGGTGAATCTAGATGTCTTCTCTTCTTTGATTCTTAATAATGGATGAACGGAAATTTAGGGAGTCTTTGACTCAAAACATTTATGAATAGCTCCATTCTCTGTCCAGCTTTATCTCAGATGTATGAAAAGATTCCAAACAATATTTATACTTAACCAGCAATAACCCTAAACTCATTCATTGATCTCAAGAATGAATTTCGAATCACCTTTAGTCTTACAGGGGAAGGGAAACATAAAAAATATGGAGAGCCAGTCACCATACAAGGTAGGCGTAAAACACTTTCATTATATAAGCACTATACATAAACTATGAAACTTCAAACTACATCTATATCTCTATCATATTGATAACACCAAAGCATGAGAAAATACTAGATCGATCGCTAGTTCAAGGCTTTATTCTCATCTGCAAACCCAATGATGGGAAGACTATATTACTACGATCTAGTCTACGTTACAGTTCTCGATAAAATCCATGATACAATCCTCAATACAGTTTGTGATACGGTCCTCAATACGGTCTGCGATACGGTCCTCGATATGGTACACGATACAATCCTCAATATGGTCCACAAAATGAAATTGCAATCAATACAGTTCCCTTGAGTTTGAGGAGATCTGGGTTGAAGTCAATAATTCTTCCTTGATCCATAACCAATTCTCTTCCTTCACAATTTCACGATGGCTCTGATACCAATTGATAAAATATAAATAAGAAAAACAAGATAGTGGAAAAATGATCAATACCCAACTCTTATGTATTCACACCAATGGTGCATATTTATAGTACAATGGGTGATGCCACCTCATAGAGATATTTTCTCTAGATCCTAAAATCATGCATGATGACTAGGCTAGGCAATATTAACTAACTCAATAGTCATCACTTGAGGATATATTACTAATATCCTAAATAAATAATACAAATATAGGTGAAAATTAAACTTAGTGATTGGTTAAGGTAATCCATAGGCTAACACCAGGTTTATTACTTGGTTTGTTGAGTTACATGTGCTATCTTATGTCCCTTTCTAGATTTTCTCTATTGAAATATGAAAATTTATCATATAGAAAAATAAAATACTTTACTTTTGGGTTCCCAATGTTGGTCCTAAAGTCTGAACTTGACTGTTAAAAGAAAAAGCTAGGCCACCTCAAGTTTTGGAATGATTATTCTTTGATAATTTGATTTTGTTGGTCAACTCAAGGATGGGTTTTGGGAAGATGGTGATCTGGTTGGAAAAATCGCACAGTCTGAAGGTAGTTTCTCCTTTTCTACTAGTATGGATATTAATTAACAGATGAGGATAATAAAGACACACACATGATACAATATCCAACAATGCAATGAATCGCTCACTCTATGAGAAATAAAGACTTAAAATAATTTCTTAAGACTTCAACATAAATATAGATGCAAATCATCTAATAGGTGGCCAATTAGTTAATCTATTCACTAAACAATAGTTGTATAACAGGTTTCATAATCGGTGAACAAATAAACTAAAACCGTGGCTAAAAGAATAAGGAAATGTACTTTTCACACAACACAGAATTTTCAGTCAAGATCAGATTAAACACATACAGATTTGAGTAAGAAAAACAATTTCCATCAACATATATTCAATAGGTTGAGAAATTTACAATATTGTAAGCAGGTCCGACCCTCCTGATACCTCTCTTTTCCACCCAAAAGCGAACCCTTAAAACATACAAAAACTGCATATTTATCAGAGTTAGAAAGGCTCTCGTCCATGTGGGACTAAGGCTTCGCTCTTTACTCATAGTTGTAAAAAACTTATTAACTTAAAAATGACATTGTTGGAGTGCAGTGATGCATCAATTCAAACTTAACTTAATTAAAAGGGACATGATTCATATCAAACACAAATGACCACTTATTATGCATTAACTTGAAATGTCTCAACTTAAATAACTGAAAATTATTGTTGATGGTAGAGCACACTGATTCATAAGTTGAATCGCATTGAGCCTTTAACAAAAACTGATTCGGGGTGACAGAGGTGAGTGATGTGTCGATCATTGGCATGCTTGCACGTTGTTTGAGGCCACTCGAAATGAATGGATGGGTTGACAACTCCTTTTTGAGCTATACCATGATTTTCATTCTTGGAACTGTTCTAGGTGATTGAGATTCATGAGTCTTTTATTCCCGAAATGAATGTGAGTCATCGATTAGTTCTACAAATCTTCTATCTGAGGGACCCTGCTACCTTTGCGTTGCTGCTAACTGTTTCTTAGTCTGCCATTTTTAGATTTCCTCTAACCCATTTTAGCGATGGTGCCAATTCGAGACTTCAGGGGCTTCGGAAATTCAGCCCTTCTATGATTCCGGCCTATGTTGAGTTGAAAAACTCATGGAGTAGTATGGGCCCAGAGTGATGTGGCAGCCTAATGTCTCTCCGGGACTTCGACGGTTCGATAGTTCGACATTTGAGAGTTTCTGGATGTAGAGCATTGAAAACTCTCGAAGTATTATAGGCCTAAAGTGATGTGTCCTAGAAAGAGAGTGACATGTGTCACTTGAAATTGAGCAGATGATGTAAATCAAGGTGCCTGAAATGAATGCCACATGTCAGCTTCAAATGGATGCCACATGTCTTGGTGAATGAGCACCATGTGTTTCAACACTTCAGGCTTCGGGAGTTTTGGATTGTGAAGAATGAATATCTTCTGAAGAAGTACATGCCCAGAGTGACGTTGCATCCTGACGTCACTTCGAGACTTCGATGGTTTGAAACTTCGGTGTTCTTTGGTTTGATCGACAAGCTTGGATGACCGAACGTCAAATTTTTGAAGATAATCTTCTTCATGCTTTGCTTCATAGACTCTTTGCGACTCAGAAACCCCGAATTCATGGGAGCCATTGATCTTAACAGACTGTCTGATCTTCACCATTGAAATTTAACCTATTGTTTGTTTATATTTCAATCCCGAAATGGAATACTCTTGAATTGTTGTGTTTTTCTTTTGGATGTTTCTTATGAAAACAAAGGACTTGGTCGACCCGCTACATGTTCTATTAGTGGTAAATTGATGACACGTATTTTAAGCCAAGTCAATGTCATGAAATTACCCCTCAAGAAAACAAAAAGATGGCACAAAGAATCGATTTAAAGAGAAAAAAATAAAACGTGGAGAATAAATTAGCGAGAACAAAACAAAGAATCAGTATTTAAGAAGATGTGATAGGTGAATCAAAGGGGTAGGGATGCGATGAATACCTAAGTTACAACATTGGCTCCAACTGGGGATAACACTTTCATGTGAGGTGCTTAGAATAGTAGATCAAGTGCCTTACTTCTAAATAACTTGCTCCCACCTTTGTTATCGGACTAATCGGTAGGTGCGGACACTAACAGATCTCTCTAGATCCACCTAGATCTAGAACAAAATAGGACAGGACATGACTCTTTCCCTAAGTTACGACCATGGAAATAACTAGTAAGGAGGAACAAATGACATACCTTTGTATCGCTTCCTAGGGTCTTTGTTGCTCCCGCTTCGCTCCATTTCTCTCGTGAGGTCAAGACCGAGACAACATAAACCAAGCAAAGTGAAGATAGCAAAATGTATTCAATCGTCAACTTATGTGTATGATCAAGGAATTACACAATAAAATAAGAACGACTTTATGGGAAAAGGACATACCGATGTATCATATTAATCGAAAGTAGAAGATACAACCTGATCGCTTTGATGTCGCAAGCTTCCTTTTGGTGACTCTTGGTTCCAACACACACACTTGCTCGATCCCTGCATGAAGAAGATCCAAATCCTCTTGATAGACTTGCTAGAGTCTCCAAGCTCCTGTTCAAGCTGGGTTCTTCACACAATTCCTTCACCAATTCTCCAATTAATATTGCTTAACCTTTTCCATAAGAATCCTATCAATATATAGGAGATGACGAGATGGTTACATAGATGAGAATGATCCCACCAAATCAGCGAAACCAGTAAAATGATAACCATTTGTATGCCAACCCATTCTCTAAAAGATTCCCTTCTAGAACCCTCAAGACTTCTTCCTTTTTCCAAGCTTGAGAACAAGTTCGCACCCAAGATATATAGCACAATGTGAGAAGTTTTCACCCTAGCTGAAGGTAGCTTGCGAGAATGCGTCATTGTCGCACCCTAGGCTATAAGCAACCTGCGAACTCTCTTCAAAAATATGTTTTCTGGGAAGAGGTGAATGTCACTTTTCTCAGGAGAAAGTTCTTGTTGGGAGCCTTAGTACACCATCATCAATACACCATCAAGATGACCAAAATCATGGGTAACAAAATGCCCCCCAAAGTATGAGGCTGAAATCAGTGACAGCCGAAATACTTTGTAAACTGTGTGTGTGTGTCGGAAACCAGGAGCGCACCTAATCGGAAACCTGTGAACAACCAAGCATCTGTAGAATATCATACTAGTTCTGAGGTAGGCATTCCCATACTCAGACCATGGATAGATGACATTATAAGTATAGGTCATGGCCACCAATCATACACTGTGGATCCATGCCGTCAAAATATCACATAGCCACCAGGAATACACTGTGTATCTATGCAATAAAATTCAAATTGAGATGACATAGCCACGAGACATACAAAGTGGATCTATGTGTCAACAAATTATACATATTCCATCGCAACCTAGACCAAAGAGATGATATCCAGGGTCTTCAATCCCGTTGCCGGAAAGTACGAATCTAACCATGTGATTACATGTGTTGAAGTCGAACATAGTAGAAACCACTTGATTACCGGTCATTGATTAAACCATTAACAAGCGCGAGGGAAATCATCATTAATGTCAATGACTACCAAGGTACACTAGTACAATCCACCGAATGTGAATGAATGAGTTGAGGTCGAACATCCAACGGAATCTTTCGATCAGGGGTCAATGATGTAAACCCACTGTCGAAAGCGAGGAAACCTGCCATTGAGGCATGCAAGTTCCAAGATACCAAAGAATTTCTAAGTCTTGTTTCCAGATAATGAGCTGGAGTCGATGGAACAAAACTCGTCACAAGAGGGCCTTGATGTATCCCCCATCAATGACACGAAATGAGTAACNATTGATGGGGGATACATCAATGACACGAAATGAGTAACAAATTTTGAAGGTGAAACAAGGTATGATGTAAGTTGGACTGGACACAGGGAAGGCTGACATGGAGAGAATGGACAACTGCAGATGGCCGACTCAATAGAGGTTTTAGATGAACTTATCTTGAACATACGAATGACACGACCAATGATTTGGCAGCATTGACTCAGAGATGATGCAGTGTATGACCTTGTAGCAAGTCGAATGAGAGACCAATGGATATCCCAAACTAGCTTCAAATAATGAATAGGGGGGTGTCATGTTCAAGAGCGACACTTACTGCCAATCAATATAAATACGAAAACACATCCCTTTCCCAAATTTTCCCCCACCATTTTTGGCGAGTACCTCTTTATTTTTATGCAAGCTTGAGGAGGATAACATATGCTTGTTGATGTAAGCTCATCCTTCGGATGAGTCCTTCGGAGTATGTTTAATGAAGCCTAGGAAGGAGTGGTTCGGTCCCATTATGGGTCTATCGATGTTTGTTTAATGAGTCCAAAGATAGAAAACTCGAAGGTTTTTCATGATTATAGAGTCTGGAAAAACACTTAAAAGAGAACTCTCTCAGTTCCTTTTTCGTAAAATAGTCTGATGAGTCTGAAAAAGAGATAAATTATCACCGAACAGATGCTTTCTTCAAATACTTTAACGAGCGTGAAAATAGCAAGGTCGCTCGGCAATCTTTTCATGTTTAGAGAGTCTGAAAAGAGCTTAAAGAGGACTCCAGGGGGGTTCCTTTTTCGTATAACCTTGTTGAGCCCAAAAAAGTGATAAAAGTGTGCTCGATCGTGTTCTCATGTATTTTCGAGCGTGAGAATGGAAAAAGACCAAGCTCGAGGTTTTGTACAAAAACCATAAAAAACAATCAAAACATGTGATGAAGAAGAGAGAAAATATTTGTGTCCCTGTGCATGAACATCGAGGTCATTATGTCTACAAAAGTTGCACTCATAAGGGTATTAGGCATTAGGTTTAATAAATAAAATAATTATAAAAACCAATAACAAATGGTAAAAGTACATATAAGTGAGTAAAAGTTCTTTTTACCATAGTCATTGTAACTTTGCCAATATTTTAGTCCAAAACCCCTCTTTTGCCCTTGAATTTCGGTGTTCGATTGCAGGAGGTACGAGCATCCATTCGACGAATCGTCTCCGGCAGTGAGGTAAGCTCCTTGTCCTCTATCTTTTCATGGTTCAATTTTTCATTTTCATTAGCAAAAATCATGTTTTTGAGTTTGTTTTAGGGGTTAAAGTTGCGCTCAACCATTCTTGTAGGCCAGCCACACGGGACCTGTGAGAATGCCTCATTCTCGCAGGTGACCCCAAAGGCACCTGCGAGAACCGAAAAGTGGAATTTTTTTTTGAAGTTTGCTCAATGAAAAAGATACCAAGTGTTGAATAGAGTTATTGACCTTCTTCTTATGTTTCTTATGCAGGTATTTGGCTATCACCATGGTTCTGGAATGACGTGAAAGAGAGCATGAAGAAGATGATGCTATTGTCGGGAATAACCCAGGCACCATTGCCACTTTGCAAGATTGTGGTCTCCTGAAATTATTTCGTATCCCGGGTATGAGGGCCCAAGTCAGGTTATTGGAGTACCTTGTGCATATGTGGGACCCGGACCAACAAGTATTCCACGTAGGGGTCCACACATTGTCCTTGGATATTGAGGACATTTACTTCTTGATAGGACTTTCACGGCATGGGTACCATGTGAGCCTGACTTGTAGCAGAGGTGGTGGGATTCCCATGAGTGAATACTATCGTTTGCACTGTGTTCCAGAGGCTGAAAGGAGCAAAGGAAAGGTAGCCATTTGGGGGGTGTGGGATTTGACCCTTCACACTATTTTGTTCACCATTGCTCGTATGGATGGGAGCGCTCCTCCTCACATGGCTCTCCATAGCTACTTTCAGTATGCCATAGAGTGTACTGAGCCTCGGGTTTTTAACTGGGAAGACACAGTGCTTCGTAGCATGAAGAGGCAATTGACCAAATGCAGGCGAGACAATCTAAAGAAATTCGGGTACGGGTCATTGTTGGTGTCCTTCTTTCTTGAGAGGGTTCCCTTGTTGAGGTTGCAGGTTGAGTTGGGTTTACTGGCTCCAACGGATCCAAGAATGCTAAGGTGGTGTCAGTTCATGGCCCGACACGTAGATGGACCAATTATCAAATACAACGATGCGTTCTTCGACTGGTTGCGACCACAGATGCTGATGGTCGATGATTATGCCTATGCCAGGTTGGAATTTTGAGGAGATCCGGACTTGGCCCTACCTGAGGGCGCTCAGTGGGGGGATCTTGGTAATAAGTACACATTTTTTCTTTTTAAATGTTTTTGTGAAGTTTGTCATATGCAAATGTTTTTATGTTTGTCCAAGGTCTAATTACAAAATTCTTTTTGATGACACAGACGTCGGGCCTTACTGACCACCTGGCACTTCTCCTATTCAGCGACAAGGAGAGGTGGCTCCAGTGCCACGATGGGACACCAAAGATTATGAGGCAGTGGAACAAAACCTAGAGGGTTTGATAGCAGACATTCCAGACATGCCCCTTGGAGAGGTCTTGCGACGTTATCAACGTCATACAGTAGGAGTGTCGGATTCCATTGGTCGACTGCTTCATAGGGTTTCTCGGGCATTCATGCGTTACCATGAACGTCATCCATGATGTCACATTGTAAAATCTATGAGCTTCAGATTTTCAAATTTTGGTCCTCGGACAAAAATTTTTGTAAAAAACTTTTTGATTGTTATATATACATACGGCTTCTATCGGTTTATCTTGTGTTGTGTGAAAATTGATGTGATTGATTTATAAATGACCCAAATGTCTTTCTAATACATAGTTAGCTAATGCATCAGTTAATGTATTTAGACGTCTAGGAATATGTTGATATTCAATATAATCAAAATAACATTCCAAGAGGCGAATTCGTAAATACACCCGTAACAAAGTAGGACTTCGAATAGTATAGACATTACTTAACTGTAGTACTACAAGCTGCGAATTGAGTCACACAACCAAGTGATATATACCAAGCGAGATAGAATCAATCAACAATTAGATAACGACGCTATACTCTACAATATTGTTGGTCGCACGGCCAAGGAACACACCTCATAAAGACACAAGTTCGTTTGTAGGGGTGTAAATTGCCCATGCAGCAGAAGCAAGGTTCTGAGTACTACATCTAGCGCCATCAGTGAAGCCGATGTAGGGTAGCGAAGACTCCGACATCTGGAAATCAAACACAATGTCACATAAGGGCAGAGACCAGATAACGACAAAAGCAAAGTACAGTAACACACAAGAAGTATGATACAATAAAAATACAGGTACTTGTGCACAGGTGATCTTATGCATAGTACTTCTTCAAGTACAACCCATTTCTGGGTTCACTCAAAGGGATACCATCGTAATATACTAACTCATAAGCCCCTTTTTCCAAAACTCGTCTAACGATATAAGGACCTCGCCACATGGCTTCGAATTTTCCATCTCCTAGCATATCTTGATCTTGTTTGTAGAAGAGAACCAGATCTCCTTCGGAGAAAACGTGAGGCTTGACATGTTTGTCGTATTGGGCCTTAACACCTTTCTTCTAAGCTTCTATGACTAGGGTAGCATTGCATCGAGTTTCGTCTAATCGCATAATATACAATAGACATTCTTCCTTAGTAGAAGTGTTTGGTAGGAGTTCAACAACTAGTTTTAAATAGGGTATCTCGCATTCGATCGGGAGAATGGCCTCCAAACCATATACTAACCAGAAAGGTGTAAACCCAGTAGCGGACTTGACGGATGTCCGGTAAGCCCACAATGTTGAAAACAACATTGTGTGACAACTTTTTTTGTGAATCCCTATCATTCGTCGGAGTATGGTTATGAGAACTTTGTTAATTGCTTCGACTTGGCTATTGGCTTGTGGGTAATAGGGTGTTGATTTCTCATGGCGAAGACCCAACTTTTCAGTGAGTTCAGACATCATGAAGTTTCTAAAGTGGCTACCGTGATCAGTGACGATAGCCTGAAAAACACCAAAACGAGCTATGATGTGGTTAAAAATGAATAACACTACGGTATTTCCGGTATTGTCAAATGTCGGCATCGCCTCAACCCAATTCCTAAAGTAATCTATGGCTACAATAATGTATCCATGCCCCTCGGCCGAGTGGGGGTGACATGTCATGAAATCGATGCCCCATTTCACAAAGGGACCAATGGAGACCACCGGGTGAAGAGGAGCGAGATGTGACCGTATCTTATGATTATAGGTCTGGCAAGCGTGGCATTTTTGGACGGCGATTATGCAGTCGTTAAATAAAGAAGGCCAAAAATACCCTGCTCGTAAGATTTTTTGGGCAGTAGTATACCCAGACATATGACCACCACAGGCTCCAGAATGGCATTCATTTAAGACTTTCTCGGCTTCGTCGAACGTTAGGCAACGTCAAAAAATTGAGTCAATCCCACGACGATAAAGGGTATCCCCGAGGATAATATATTGACGGACTTGGTAGCGTATTCGACATCGGTCAGTAGTAGACAAATTAGGCTGGAAAGTCTGGGTTTGGAGATATATGATGATATTGCCATACCAAATATGATCATAACTAATGAGGAAAAGGGATTCATCAGGTAATGAATCGGTTGCTACATTTTTCGTTTCAGAATAGGGAAAATCGCATATCAACTCGGCAAATATTAAGGATTTCTTGGAATTGGCTTGTTCGAATTCCAAGTCAAACTCCTGCAGTATCACGATCCATTTAGAGTATTTTCCCCCTAGAAATTGGCGTGTGAGAATGTGTTGCATAGGGTTGCAGTTAGAAATCACTGCAGTCTTGTGAGAGAGGATATAGTGCTGGAAGCGTTGAACTGCTTGGACCGCTGCCAAGGCCAGTTTTTCGACATGTAAATACTTGGTTTTGGTAGGCGTTAGACTTCGAATCGAGTAGTAGATAACATGTTCATCATGAGAATCATCCTCTTGGATGAGAACCATACCAATGGTGTAATTCGAGGCTGCGAGGTAGAGGAAATAATCACGACGATAATCGGGGGGAAGAGAAGCAGAGCACGTGTCAGGGATAGTTTCAAAGCTTCGAAGGATTTTTTTGCGATGGTATCCCATACGAACTCAGACCCCTTTTTTAGGAGTCGTGTAAATCCACGATTTATCTCGAAGTAGTTTGGGATGAAATGACGAAGAAAGTTTTCTTTCTCTTGCAAACTTTGTAACTGGCGAAGTGTAGAAGGAGGAGGGAGATTAAGGATTGCCTCGAACTTTAAAGGATCTACCTTGATCCCTTGACGTGAAACAATAAAGCCTACAAGTCGACCAAATTCCACACAGAAAACACACTTGTGAGGGTTCAAGCATATGTGGTAAAACTGACATCGGACGAAAATGGCTCGGAGGTGGATTGGATGATCGACTCGGCGCATAGAATGAGCAGGTAAGTCATCAAGATATGGTTTCCCGATGTGCTTGATATCATGGAATGCATAAGACATAGCTCATTGAAAATTTGCGCTAGCATTCTTGAGACCAAAAGGGAGTTTCCGATAGGCGAAAGTACCCCAAGGACAAATAAAAGCAGTCTTATGTTGATCCTCGGGAACAATATTGATTTGATTATATCCAGAGAAACCATCCATCAGAGACAATATTTCACTTCCGACTCAATCGTCGACAATCTGATCGATCAAGGGGGTAGGAAAGTTGTCCTTAGGACAAGCTTTGTTGATATCCCTATAATCAACGCATACGCGGATTGTGCCTTGTTTCTTGTCAATCGGGACAAGATTGGAAACCCAGTTAGTGAGGGCCACCGGGTAAATAAAGATATCTTTGAGAAGTTTCTCGACTTCAATCTTGATAGCAGCCGCTTTACGTGGGTGAACTGGATGAAGGCGTTGTTGGACGGGTTTAGTGTCGGGGTATGTCTTGATCTCATGTATCACAATGTCGGGGTCGATACCCGACATTTCTTCATAGCTCCAGGTGAAGACGCCACGAAACTCTTTGAAAAGTACCGTGTAGGTGACGATTTCGTAAGGGGAACACGAAGCTCCGATATGCACATTTTCGACAATTCCAAGTTTGATGGATATGTCGATGGGTATAGTGGGTGAGATATTGCTCAAGTTCCCTTTGGAAAACACATCGTGTGTGGACTCGGGAATGGTTGAAATGATGACAACGGTCGACGGGGTCGAGATCCATTGGTAGTTCTCGATGGTATGTTTCTCCAGGAAAAGGATGGAACGATGATGTCCATCATCCCAAGGGGTGTCTTCCATGAAAGACATGATCATCTCGTCTGTGGTAAAAATGACACGGAAAGGATCTAGAGATAACTCACCAAGAGAGGGGGTAGAAGGGGTTGCCGATTGAATGGCATGATAGGCGGATTCGACCAGACTTAATGACATTTCGTCGCCATAATGAAGATGATCGCCAGGGTCAGGTAGCATCCATGGGTTGTGAGATGCAGGAGTTCCATGAATCGAGGTGGAGATCATGTTAATTGAAGCAACGGACGAGCATGGAACATCGGGTGGTGGAATGGGGAAAGTACCCATTAATGAAGAGTCCTTGAGAAGGCCTACACCGACATTCTTGTAACCCAGTGGGGTTTTAGCGATGAACGGTACGTTGCCAGTACGGGTATCCGAGTTAAATAAGGCTAATTGGTCGACAATAACTACCTTTCCTTGATGTGGTAAACGTACTACACGAAAAAGAGTTTACACAACTTCGCGCATGGAATCGATCCAACTACAACCAAGTAGAAGATTGTAATCGAGAGGAGCGTCAAAGACTTCCACTTTAACTTGGACCATTTTTCCTTCTAGCGTGATTGGCAACGAAGGAAGGACACCGTAGGGATTAAAACCAGAGAAATTGAAGGCTTTGAAAGTGTTCTGGGATTCAGTTAAAGAGGGAGAGCCAATGGCTTTCCAGCAGGTAAGAGACATGAGACACGTCGATGCACCCTCGTCAATAATGGTTCGACAAATGTTTTTGTCAGAGACAATCACTTGGATTTGGAATGTGAGTTGAGGAGGTAACCTTGGGATGTGATCTTCCAAGTCAAAAATTATTAAATTCATTTCCGTTGGGTTGATTCCACCGATAGATTTCAATAGTGCCTTTCGTTGTGTGGGATAACTTTGAAGGACTTCAAGGGCTGACATTGCAGAAGCTGCTTGGGCCAGATCTGCAACAATGCTATAGTTCTGGGTAGCACGAGCATGAGGATTGAAAGTCGATTTCTGAATGATGCCCTTTGGAGGGGGTCGAAGAACTGTGTCAAGGATCGGTCATTCGAGATGAAGAGGACTGTTGGTAGGTGGATTCATGGGAAAGGGTTGTACCAATGAAGGAGGTGGATCATCAACCTTCTCTTTAGAGGGAGAATAATCTTTGGCTCGAGTGGTGAGTGCAATGTCATTCTTTTTTGAATCTCTAGTGCACATCAATACATAGGACGTAGTAGAAGGGGAAGGTTGGTCATGAATGACCAATTGGGCTTGTTCTTGAGAGGGGAAGGGTTGAGACAAAATGGTCGGAGTAGGTGGTTTTGGGGCTCCTTGAAGGAACTTAGTGACCTCAGCACGTCGTGGACAATCCTTCATGTAGTGATCATCACCACAGATAAGACAAGGGTATCGAGGTTTGCGCTTATCCCTATTGTCAACACGCGGAGTTTTGGTTTTCTCTGCTTGTAAAGTATTTTTGTCCTCCTTATTCTTACCCTTTCCTTTTCTGGATTTGTTTTTACCGGTTGGGGTAGATTGAACTGCATTTACCTTAGAAGTCTTTCCGGTGGGAGGGGTAGGAGACGAAGCATTTTGAACATTAGAAGAAGCAGGTTTGGGGTTGGTGCTTGAGGCAGAATGTGGTTGGGCATGGAAAGTGCCAATCACACCGTCGGCTACATGAGAGGCAGCTGGAGTAGTTGAAGTGGCAGAAGTGGAAGGACGAGGTGTGTCAGGGAGTAAGTCATAAAGAGTACATGTTTGTGAGTAAACGATGTCAAGATATTGAGCACGACTTATGGCCTATTATTTTGTGACAACTCCACCCATGGCGATGTCACGTGCGATGTCGTTCACAAACGATTTTGTGAACCACTCTGCCAGCAACTGATTGAGAAGTTCGATTTTGATGAGACGTCGTCTCCTTCGCCATTCATGAATGTGATTGGATATATGAGTGGCTTTGGTTTGTTTGAAAGAACTCAAAATCTCGGTCCCCATTTCATAATGGATTGGTAACTGGTAGTGGGTGAGGAAGGCCATAACTAGGGTGTTGAAGTCGACGAAGAAACCTTGTGGTAATTCTATATACCACTTCACAGCAGAACCCGTGAGGGTCCTTTGAAAAAGATGTAAATGAATAGAGTCATCCATCAAAGAGTTGGATGAGCACCAGAGGTGAAAATTCATGATGTGATTGTTCGGGTCCTCTCCCATGTTGCCATCAAATTTAGGGATGTCTGATGGTAGCTTGCCTGGTATAGCGGGCCATTGGGGAGAGTGGTGAATTGGATCATTTAAGATCCTTAACAGATCCGGGAGATCCAAAGTGGCCAAGAAGGGTAACTGTCTATTCACATGCAGGTACTGGTGGCTTTGGGGAGGGAGCCTTGTCGGCAAACTAGTGGGACCATAAGCAGTCTGCATATAATGTGAAGACCCAGGAAGATTCGGTGGTTGTTGTGGAGGAAAGTAACTCATGGGATTGTATCGATGAATAGGGACATGAGTTTGAGCATTCGAACCCCAAATAGGATTGGACATACCTGGATATGGTTGACCTATACTAGGGGGTATAATGGATGCAGTTGGAAGCTGTTTCCCCCCAGTCGATTGAGGATTATGTTGTATCAGATGATTCCAATACTGGGCCAAGGATGGAGGTATGTTTTGTTCGTAGGGTGGGGTCGGTGGGGGTTGTCCTCCAATAGGGGGTTGTGTTCCAATTGGGGGTAGTGTTCCAATTGGGGATTGTGTTCCAATTGGGATTTGCATTCCAATAGGAATTTTCCCTACAAGGGGGGTTTGAGTCAAACCTCCTTGGTGAAATTGTCCACCAACAAGAATCTGGTAATTTGGTGTGAACGACGGAATAGTGCCACTATGATTAGTGTTTCCGATGGAGGATGAGAAATGTCCTCTAAAAGGGGCTTGAGGAAGTGTTGGAATGAAATCAGGAGGAAAGTGCCCAGAAGAAGAGGGACCACCAGGAGTTTCGGATGGGGTTTGCGTAGGAGTGGGAATAGAAGCATTCAACGCACGATATCCAGGTGGAAGTGTCGGGATGACACTGGGTAAGAGCGGCATGACGATGGGGGCTTGACTAGCCACCATAATCCCAGCGTGAATACTCATAGTATATGTGTAATGGACAATTTCTATAGGGACGGTCAAGATGTATTCAGATCACGGAGCATCTGTACCAGGAAAATAATAAGCAATAGTAAAAGGTACTACGTATGAGTCATAGGTTTCGAGGAACGCAGGTGAGATGGTAATTTCAACGCCTGATCCTACACCAAAAAGGTCCCGTCTAAAAACACTAGTAGACCAAAATGGATCTTGACCCTCAATTCCTGGAAAGGGTCTAGTCGGTGATCTAGAACACACAACAATTAAGTCTCCAAAATAATTCACTCGCATAATACGTCTCTCAGAATCAGGGTGAAGTCAAAAGTCCTCTCGAGTATTGGTAATTCGAAAACGTTCTAGAGAGTCGGTTCTTTCCACTTGTGGAGTGGTAACGTCTTGGACTTCCCTCTATTGAGGAGATCCCTCAGGTGAGCTTGTAGGCAAGGGTTGGGAACCTTCCAGATTCTCTGGAGATAAACCCTGCATTCTACGTGAACGACATGGAGGATCTATTGTGAATTCATTACAATCTTATGAAGAAAGTCCTATGGTCAACTTGGGTAAACAAACAACACGCGCTAGTAAACAAAATATAGGAAACAAGACCAAGAAAACAAGACCTTCTAATTTTGAATCCACTAGTTGGTGATGAAATCCAACGTCACAAAAATGAGATGAGAAGGGGTTGGGCTAGGGTGGAAAAGTTATGTTGACGACCTTCTTAACGGACTTACACCATGGTGCAAGTTCCCACACATAATCGTAGGTATACCCTCCAAGTGAGTTTGGCCAATGTCGATTCCAGGTACTGTGAAGACTTTCCCCTTCACAGTCACCTTGTGTAAGACCCTAAAAAGATAGGCCACTAAGGTTACCACTGACAACAATAAAGCCTGGGGGGACATTCGACAGTCCGATCCACACGCAAGGGCAGGGTATATAGCCCGAAATAAACTCAAGAGGCTTCCACTCATCATTGTGGGTATACCTCCAAGTGACCCCCGTAATACATGCAATCTCTACACCGATATCAACAACGAAGGGTGAGTAAATCTGTCAATATCAATGTGACCTCGGGTTTGACCCTTGTGTGAGAAGGGTTTCCCAGGACAAAATGTTGTAAATGGAATTTGACACTCCTTAACACAAGATGTTATTGTGTGTTTTGTTCTTTGGAGAGTGTATCTCTCTGCCTATTCCAAAGCGCTAGCCTAGCTAAATGTTGGTGTAATAGAGCCCTAGAAAAGAGTTACTAGTTAAATTTTAAGATTGCACAATGGTATTAAGGGCTATTGTTACTCAAAGGAAATAGAGATGAAATTGATGTTTTGTGAGACTCTGACCCAACAATGCATAGATAGGAATGAAATATATCAATTTTCGTTCGATGCATCCTATGTACGGGATGGAAAGAGAAGTGTTCTGGAACAATATTTAACTACGACACACAATTTTCTTTAAAATGCAATCTCAACGAATCACGCAATAATGACAATTCTCTATTTGTTCTTTTTCAATAATTTCAACAATTGATTTTCAATATTTTCAAAAACGAAAATGATTTTAAAAGAAAAATGTTTTTTACTTTTCAAAAAGGATCTACACCATGATTGTGAAAGTGAGGAAAACCAATAACTAATGAACAAGCAATAAACAAAAACCCAAACCAATCTTTTAATGGAAACAAAAATGACAAAGAGACAAAACTAGTCTTTTCAATTGCATGAGAACAATGATCTTCCCAATAATGAGCAAATGAGAAAGACAAAGAATCCCAACTTTCAAACCGATCAGCGACTCTTAACCAAACAAGCACTCAGATTCTAGGATCAGAGAGTATATCTTTGCTAAGAAAAGTCAAGATATGAGAGATGAGAAAAAGATGGACAGGAAGAGCCTTTGATTTCCGAAGACTGATCGTGCACAAAATACGAAGACAAGAAAACATCAACCAATGGTCCAATAAGTTCTTTTTAGACACCTATACTGATTTGGGTAGCTGAACATGCAAAAATCTTAAATCCAAAAATTTTAAAAGAGGGTTCGCAGGCTATCAGTGTTGCACAGTGCGAGAATGGGTCATTCTTGTAGGCTAGCTTTGAGCAGAGTGCAGGAACCTCACACTAGACTTAAAAGCAGAGTGCGAACTCAAGGTGTTCTCATAGGCCACTGTGGGGTTTAGTGCGGGAATGCCTGAAACTAGGCAAATTTTAGAAAAAGACAAAAAAAATTGAAGGGACTTTTGGACCCAAAGGGTCTATTAGGGTGTCTTGAAGACTCAGAGATTGATAGAAATGGAGAAAGGTAAGGCAAGAGAAAATGGCCAAGTAAAAACACCAAAAACCACAAAAAAATGGGTTGCATCCCTAGTGGAGTCACCAATTTTGTTATCGTACTAATTGGTAGGTGCAGACACTAACATATCTCCCTAGATCCACCTAGATCTAGAATAAAACAGGATAGGACATGAGTCTTTCCCTAAGTTACGACCATGGAAATAGCTCGTAAGGAGGAACAAATGACATACATCTGTATCGCTTCCTAGGGTCTCTATTGCTCCTGCTTCTCTTTGGTGCTCTCATGAGGTCAAGACCGAGACAACACAAATCAACCAAAGTGAAGATAGCAAAATGTATTCAATCGTCAACTTATGTGTATGATCAAGGAATTACACAATAAAGTAAGAATCACTTTATGGGAAAAGGACATGCCGCTGTATCATATTAATCGAAATTAGAAGATACAACCTAATCGCCTTGATGTCGCAAGCTTCCTTTCGGTGACTCTTGGTTCCAACACACACACTTGCTCGATCCCTGCATGAAGAAGATCCAAATCCTCTTGATAGACTTGCTAGAGTCTCCAAGCTCCTATTCAAGTTGGGTTCTTCACACAATTGCTTCACCAATTCTCCAATTAATCTTGCTTAACCTTTTCCATGAGAATCCTATCAATATATAGGAGAGGATGAGATGGTTACATAGATGAGAATGATCCCACGAAATCAGGGAAACCAGTAAAATGATAACCATTCAAATGCCAACCCATTCTCTAGAAGATTCCCTTCTAGAACCCTCGAGACTTCTTCCTTTTTCCAAGCTTGAGAATAAGTTCACACCCTAGATATATAACACAGTGCGAGAAGTTTGCACCCTAGCTAAAGGTAGCCTGCGAGAATGCATCATTCTCTCACCCTAGGCTATAAGCAACCTGCGAACTCTCTTCAAAAATATGTTTTATGGTAAGAGATGAATGTCACGTTTCTCAGGAGAAAGTTCTTGTTGGGAGCCTGAGTACACCATCATCAATACACCATCAATATGACCAAAATCATGGGTAACGACCTTCCTTTTCTTACCTTTGTTTTTGTTTTCCAGTCGTGTATCTCTGCCACTATTTCTCATACATGCATATATGGATTTCAAAATAGTAACTACACCCTAGTGCCTTTGTTGGGATATGGAGTCTTATTTCCGATCTACTGTATAAACAAACCAAAAATGAAATGCTCGAATGACGAGCTTTGTTCAACACACCCCTAGTCTACTCAGTTGAAAACAAAGTAATATGTGTAATCATATTTCCAGTGAAGCCATACGAGGAGTTGGTTAACAAGATGCACTTGACCTCCATGTTTAATTATGAATATGATAGTAGGAACTAAAAAATATAGTAACAACTTACAATCTGGAGGCCCATACTTAAAGTTTTGAAATTCTTCCTTCACAAAATGAATGACAAAAAATTATTTAATCCAATTTGACTGCATATAGACTACTACAGGATATGAAAAAACATGAGAACCACACCCCTTGTGATAATGAGTATCGATATTATTTCAAACTAATCCTCAAAACTATAAGTTTGTTATATTTTTTATATTTTGTCGATGAATTTGCATGATTTCAGTTGTGTAATATCCACTTCATGGTAAAAAATTGAAAATCCTCCAATCAAGAAAATTGTTGGTAGCAACATCCCATTTTGTTGGTCAACCAAGGTATTTCCTTCACTGTTCTTTAAATCATATGCTTTGAAACTATCATAGACTGGGTCACTTCTAAGAAGTTCCATCTGTAATATTGTAGAACTCTGCTCCTCATCATCAGGAGATTTATCAGAGATGGGTTGGTCTTTAAAAATTCCTGAAACTTGAACTTCAAAATCCTCCGTTTCATGAGATCCCTGGGAGATTGACTGCGTAATAATAGCCTAATCTATGTCAAATTTTGGAGAATCAATATAATCATAACAAACACTGTTAGAGATATCTGATATAATTTCAAACATTTCTACAAAATCTTGATCAACCTTTTTGTCATCAGAACAATCAATAAAAATTTCTTCTTGAGAAAAAAAACTAGAGAATATTTCACAAGGGGATGATTGTTATTCCACTTGATTAACATTAACATCCTTCTCATTCATACTACTAGACTAACTGACTATAGACTTCTGCATATATAAAACAAACTCCTCACAACAATTTTCAAAAAGAAAATAAGGTGGAAAAAACCTTTTACAATGATCGCAAAATGTTGCATGGAACTCTTTCAGGGAAGATATTCTAACAAAAGGCAAGGATCGGTACCATTCACAAGTGTATCCCTCTAATGATTACAAGAACATATTCATTAATACATCCTCATGATGTATACCCAACTGATGCATGACTTCATGGAATTCAAGAAAATGATCTACAGATTTATCATCTTTATATTCTCTAAATCTAGGCAAGTAATCACCCCACTCATCTATAGTAGGAACAATATTTGGAAAACAAGGAACAACAGAGAAATTAAAAGGAAAAAACCTTTCATCCAAGATGGCTTCCATATGAAAATATGACTTCTTAACACTGTGGAATCGCCACTGGATCCTTTAACCATGGAGTTTCCAGGTGAATGATATTGACGCATACCTATCGGCCCTCGGGCCGAGATCCGCTCACAGGATCATTCTTTATCTCCCTCGAGCCGAATCAGCTCTTTAGATTCCCTAATGGAATCACAAATTATCGATCCATAGGTCCTTTTTAGTAGCTTCCCTGTGCAAACAACACTATGCGCAAGCTCTCCTTCTCCGTGCGACCATAGCATTGTGACCAAGGCCCAATTCGAAAGGTGGTTGTCACAACTCGCCACTCGCGAGTTCATGAGTCGAGGCTCCCAACTCTTCTTTTCCAATCTCGCGATACCCGAGATCATGAAATAGTTATAGCTCCTTCTCTTGTCAACGCCCTCCACGCGTGACCACCGGTTATGCTTAACACTAGCTCCTCTCACAACTCGTTGCTTCATAAGTTGTGGCGTCCAACCTTGACACCTTCCTTTCACGAAACCGTGAGAAGTGATGTTGACCTTTCTCCTCGCGTTCTCGCTACTCGTGAATTCGGGACTTTCGGGACAAAAGTCTTGACTACCTATCCGCCGATATGCCGAAATTCTAAAATTTCGACATATCGTTAACGTGGGTCCCACAACGGAACTTCCCGCCTTTTTGGAGTTTTTGGACTTCGCGACTTCACGAATCCTGATGCTAAGCTTTCGGCTCTTCAACCCACGAAACCCCGAAATGAGATTACGTGAGTGATCCAATGACCCCTGTTGGCTCAGATCCTACGGATGTCCTAGCTCCTCACGATTTCTCCACTCGCGACCTAGAGCACCCAATCTTTGGGCTCTCACTTTGTGAACCTCTGAGTTCGCGAGATCCCTTGATCTCTGCCACTTGTTCTCCTCCAATGGATGGTTGTGATTCTGTTGCGACTTTGCCTTTCGCAAATTCGTGAATCTTGATGCAAATGTTTTAAACCGTAACTCCCCTGCTCCTCTGCATAATCCAAAAGCTCTCGGGACTTCGCGAATTCTCCATGGAAAATTCCGACCATCCAATGCCTCCTTGACGACTCTTGCGAAGAGAACACGATATTCCTTCACTGGAACTTATCTTCCTGCAAGTAACTTTACATCGCCTCCCCTTTTAATGCTTGAAGGTACTAAGCCTCCTGAGATTTTCTTCAACAGCTTTGAAGATCCTATCCCTCCCAAGCTTGATTGAAAAATCCTCAAGTTCTTTGGGGAAAATTCTTGTGCGCACTCCTTGCGACACTTCTTCAAATACACTCCAAGTATTTGAATTCTTAGACTCTGTGCACTCTTTTTGCAGCAACAGTCCTTCAATTCTTCCCTCAGGTTGCAACCTCTGAGAATCTACTCGGCCTGCGCACACCTTGCACGGATTCTGTTCTTAACTTGCACTTCTACGAGAATGAGAACAATGTTATCCCTCTTGAGCTTGCAGAGACAAACTCTGACTTCTGTCAACACACACCTTGCAGACAATTTCACTGCACTCCTTGCAGGAAAACTCTTGCTCAGACAGAGAAACAATTGAAACTCATTATTTACTCTCCCTCTCTTCAGATTTCAGACATTAAATATGAAATCATACATTCACGCATCAAAGCAAATGCATAACAGAGAGTAACAAGCATGAGTATAACATTCAATCATGCATACACAGAAAGTATTTGAACATCACGAGTCTGAATCAAGCTTCATATATTAATCTCAAAAATTCTGTACATGGGTTCTTCTACATAGATTTATTCTTCTTCTTCTCTATCCTCTCTTGATCATGTTGCTAATGTTACAATGATACAAGTGAGGGTGTCTATATCCGTTTTCCCTCCGGCTCCTAAAACTGTCTAATCTAAGAATTTAAAGCT
>SNQJ01S0000922.1:354721-376335 GCA_010110895.2 Picea sitchensis
ATGCCTCTTAATCCTTCAGACGAGAGCGAGATGCTCAAGGTCTGATTACAATATACAAGTATGCCCTTTCTTAATTGTTTCATTTATGTTTGGCGTATCAAACTTTGAAAACATTTCAAACAATTCATCATGTGCCAAAATGCATTGGCATTTTCTCCCACGCTCTCTTGTTGTTGGCGATGCTCCTGCATCATACTCCCTCGCTTGAAAATTTTCATGGGCTCCTGTCAATGAGCTCTCGCACAGTCTGTCCATGCTTCTGGATCTCTACTTCATTCTCTTAGCTGGCATCTTCAACTGGATGTCCCTTCCATTTGACCAAGTATTCAAAATATTCCTTTCGCTTGGTCCTCTTATTAACTCTTTTGTCCAGTATGCTTTCCATTTGTGGTTTCTCTACAATTGGAATTTGTTTTGTCCACTGAACCTATGGTTGTTCACTACTTGCTTTTGATTCCTCATATTTGTAAGGGTACAAATATGAGATGTTGAATATCGGAGAAATTCCGATCCCATTGGGTAATTCAATCTCATAAGCATTTGCCCCAAATTTCTTCAAGACCTTACATGGTCTGATCTTCTTCATCTTTAGTTTGTTATATGTTCCCTTTGGGAATCTTTCCTTTCTCAAATGTGCTAAGATCAAATCACCAACATCAAATTGAATTTGTCTCCTATTTTGATATGCTATGCGCTTATACTCTTGGCTCAAGTTCTACAATCGCTCCTTCACCTGGCTGTGAAGTTTCTTCATTGCTTCGGAAAAATCTTTTGCACTAGCACTTCTTATATCATCCTATTATGAATCCCTCAGTTTAGATACTCCTCTTGGTTGCATCCCGTAAACAATCTGGAATGGACTCTTCCCTGTGCTTATGTTTAGTGAGTCGTTATTCACAAATTCCGCCTATGGCAGAATATTGTCCCACTGAATGTGGTGTTCTGTCAGCAAGCTCCTTAGTAAGTCTCCCAAACTTCTGTTCACAACTTCTGTCTATCCATCCTTCTTAGGATGATAAGCTGAACTGAACGATAAGTTTGTTCCCAACTTTTTCCATAAGGTTCTCCAAAAGTGTCCCACGAACTTGGTGTCTTGATCCGAAACTATGCTCCTTGGTAAGTCGTGAAGTCGAATGACTTCTTTGAAAAATAGGTTCGCAATGTGAGTTGTGTCACTAGTTTTTTGACATGGTATGAAGTGTGCCATCTTAGAAAATCTATCCACCACCATAAAGGTTGAGTCAAACCCTCTTTGTGTTCTCGGTAGCCCCAATATGAATTCCATGCTTACCGCATCCCACAACATCTCAGGTATGGGTAATGGTTGATATAAGCCTGCATTCTGTCTCTTCCCTTTTGAATGCTAACAAATTCTGCATTTCTCCATGAATCTTTTAACGTCTTCTCTCATTCCTTTAAATAGTAATCCTTCCTGGATCATGTATTCTGTTCATTGGCTTCTGTCCCTGAGAATTGGATTCTCAGCTGCTTCATACTCCTCCTTAAAATCTGGATCATCTCTGTACATGTCCCTGAGATCATCAAAACCCAGTGTTTTGACTTTGAACTCCTGCAACAACAAACATTTCCTGCTCAAAGCATCAACAACCTTGTTAGTAGTTCCAGAAATATGCTTAGTTACAAAACTAAAGTTTTGCATGTATTCAACCCATTTAACATGTCTTTGATTCAACTTCTCTTGTTGAGTCACAAATTGCAAAGCATGATTGTCACTGTATAAGACAAACTCCTTAGGAATCAAGTAGTGTCTCCACTTCTTCAATGCTTGAAAAATAGCATAGAACTCCTTGTCATACGTGTAGTATTTCACTTTCGCTTCATTCAACTTCTCGCTAAAGTATGCTATCGGCCTGTCTTCTTGGGTCAAGATTGCCCCTATTGTAAATCCACTTGCATCACATTTTACCTGAAATGTCTTTTTAAAATCCGGCGACACCAAAATTGGTTGTTCCGTGATTTTCCTTTTCAACAAATTGAATCTTTTCTCAGCCTCTTCTGTCTAGTGAAAAGACTTGTGTCTCTTCTTCACTGTGTCCATCATCGGTGCACTAATTCCACTGAAATTCCTAATGAAATTCCGGTAGAAACTAGCCAATCCATGAAAACTTCTCACCTCAAATATACTCTTTGGCGATGGCCAATTCTTAATTACCTCCACCTTATCTGGATCCATCCTCAATTTATCTACAGAAATAACAAAACACAAATAAATGAGCTATGTCTTCATGAACAAGGATTTCTTCATGTTTATCAACAACTTCTCTTGTTGTAATCTCTTCATCACTATAGCCAAATGTTTCAGATGCTCTGCCTTTGTTTTACTGAAAATCAGTATGTCATCAAGATACACAATGACAAATTTTCCGATGAAATCCTTCAGGACTTCATTCATCAATCTCATGAAAGTGCTTGGCGTGTTCATTAAGCCGAATGGAATAACAAGCCATTCATACAACCCTTCGTTAGTCTTGAAGGTTGTCTTCCATTCATCACCTTCTCTCATACGAATCTGGTGATATCCACTTTTCAAATCAATCTTCGAAATTTTTTTGGCCCCACTCAAGCAATTCATCAAATCATCCATTCTTGGAAATGGAAATCTATACCTGATGGTAATCTTGTTAATTGCCCTTGAGTCTGTACACATCCTCCAGCCTCCATCTTTCTTCGGACTGAGCACTGTTGGAACAACACACGGACTCAAGCTTTCTCCAACCAACCCTTTGTCCATTAAATCCTGGAACTGTCTTTTGACTTCTTCATTCTCCTGCAACGTTAATCTGTATGCTACTTTGTTTGGTAAACTAGCTCCAGGTATGAGATCAATATGATGACTCACACTTCTGATCGGTGGCAATGAACAAGGTAGTTCGTCCACTACTATGTCAGCAAATTCCTCCAGTAACTCATGGATTTCCTCCGGTAGATCATCCACCCTTGTACTGGTTAAAACAATTTTAGGCTTCCTGACCACAATGAATTGTGGTTCCTCCTTCTTCTTAACCTTTGTAAGAAGTTCCTTCCCACTCATGAGAAGTAGAGTGTTGCTTACTTCAGGTTTTACTTCCTTGTCTTTGATTGGAAGAAACATGTGAGTTCTCCCATTCTTCTCTAGGGTGTATGTTTTCTTCCTCCCATCATGAATCACATTCCTGTCATATTGCCACAGTCTACCCAGCAATAGATGAAAAACATCCATGGGAATGCCATGATAGAGTATTTCATCTTTATACCCTCCTATTTTAAATTCAACTAAACATTGTTTAGTGACATTTACCTGATGTCCTTTTTATAGCCATGAAACCCTGTATGGACTTGGATGTTCAATAGTCTCCAACTCCAGCTTTTTTACCATCTCTATAGAAACGAGATTATATGTGCCACCACTGTCCACGATGACTTTGCATGCCCAATCTTTGGTCTTGCAAGTGGTCCAAAAAAATTTGTTCCTTTGGCCCGAACTCTCCACCTCCTTCTCTGGTGTTAAGATAATTTTTCGCATCATCAACGATCTTCTACCTTCAACATCTTCTGCCTCAACATTCCTTCTTTGTTCTTCAGCAATGTGAGTCTCACCACCTTCTTTCTTTCTGTCTGGATACTCATAAGATTTATGTCTGACCTTTCCACATGTGAATCATTTCACCACTCCACCTCTTCCTCTTCCTCTACCTCTGGTATGAGGAAAAAATTTTCCATCAGCATACTAACCTCTCTATTCGGTATGTTGCCCTTTATATGAGCTTCCTCCTCTCTCAGTTTGAGTTTGAGGTTTCTTCCACTCCTCCTTGTGTTTCTGACTTCTATCCTGGGAAACTGATTTGCCTCTGGGCTGACTTCTGCCTCGACCTCTTTGACCTTGTTTTCGGCTCAGCTTCTCTTCAGCTTTCAGAGCCATCTGATAAGCATCTTCCATCGTTCGGATGGTCATCGTGCTCATCTCATCCTGAATGTCATATCTCAGACCATTCATGTACCTAACAACTTTTTCATCATCACTTTTGCGATGACCTGCCCTGATGTTCAACCTGTAGAATTCTTCAGTGTACTCCTTTACTGACATCAACTTCTGTCTCAAATTATGCATTCTTCGAAACAAAGTAATTTGGTAATCCTTGGGAATGAATTTTGCCTTCATATTCATGATCATCCTATCCCAACTCTTGATTTTCTACTTTCCCTTGCAGCATCTGTCAGCTTGTAGCTCATCCACCACAATGTTGCATGTCCTTTTAATATTGTGACAACATGTTTGAAATTTTTGTCCTCCTCGACATCTTCATAGTCAAAATATGTGTATAGAGCTATAATCCAGTCTAGAATCTCTCCAACATCCAGGTTTCCTTCATATACTGGAATATCCATTTTTTCCTTAGCACCCATTCTTGCAACAACCCTAGTCAGGCATTCATTTGCTACATCTTCTCCTGTAACTTCTTCTCTTTCATGTCCAGCTTCATTTTCACTTTCGAAATAACTGAGATCCCCAACTCCAGTTGTGTGCCTCTATGTTGTCCCCATGTCCTTGAGTCTAGTACGTATGTCATGCATCTCTCTTTCCATGGCTGGATTTGGCACCTGCCTACCCCTTCCTCTTGGCATTTCCCTTTCCTCTGGCAGATCGGGTGTTTGTCTGTCTCTTCTTCTCGGTGGCATGGCTGAGATTTCTTTCTCTCTTTCCCTATCTGAAGTATACAAAAAGAGTCAAGCTATGCTACCAAACTGACATAGACCTATCGACCCTGAGGCCGAGATCCACCCACAAGATCATTCTTTATCTCCCTTGAGCCGAATCGGCTCTTTAGATTCCCTGCTGGAATCACAAATTATCGATCCATAGGTCCTTTTTAGTAGCTTCCCTGTGTGAACAGCACTATGTGCAAGCTCTCCTTCTCTGTGCGACCACATCGTTGTGACCAAGGCCCAATTCCGAAGGCGCTTGTAACAACTCGCCGCTCGGGAGTTTGTGAGTCGAGGCTCCCGACTCTTCTTTTCCAATCTCGCGATACCCGAGATCACGAAATGGTTATAGCTCCTTCTCTTGTCAGTGCCCTCCACGCGTGACCACCGGCTATGCTTAATGCTAGCTCCTCTCGCTACTCGCCACTTCATAAGTTGTGGCGTCCAACCTTGACACCTTCCTTTCACGAAACCCCAAGAAGCGATGTTGACCTTTCTCCTTGCGTTCTCGCTACTCGTGACTTCAGGAATTTCGGGACAAAAGTCTTGACTACCTATCTGTCGATATGCTGAAATGCCGAAATTTCGACATGTCGTTAACGCGGGTCCCACAATAGAACTTCCCGCCTTCTTGGAGTTTTCGAACTTCGCGACTTCGCGAATCCTGATGCTAATATTTCTTCTCTTCAACCCATGAAACCTCGAAATGAGATTAATTGAGTGATCCAACGACCCCTATTGGCTCAGATCCTATGACTGTCCTAGATCCTCGTGATTTCTCCACTCGCGAACTGGAGCACCCAATAATTGGGCTCTCACTTTGCGAACCTCTGAGTTCGCGAGATCCCTTAATCTTTGCCACCTGTCCTCCTATGGTGGACGGCTGCGATTCTCTCCCGACTTCCCCATTCACAACCTCGCTAATCTTGATGCAAAGGTTTTAAACCGTAACTCCCCTGCTCCTCTGCACGATCCGAAGGCTCTCGAAACTTCACAAATTCTCCATGGAGAATTCCGACTATCCAATGCCTCCTTGATGACTCTTGCGAAGAGAACACGATATTCCTTCGCTGGAACTTATCTGTCGATAAGTAACTTTGCAATGCCTCCCCTTTGAACGCTTCAAGGTACTAAACCTCTTGAGCTTTTCTTCGATAGCTTCGAAGATCCTATCCCTCCTGAGCTTGATTGAAAAATCCTCAAGTTCTTTGGGGAAAATTCCTGCGCGCACTCCTTGTGGCACTTCTTCAAATACACTCCAAGTATTTGAATTCTTAGACTATGTGCACTATTTTTGCAGAAGTAGTCCTTCAATTCTTCCCTCAAGTTGCAACCTCTGAGAATCTACTCGGCCTGCGCACACTTTGCATGGCTCATGTGCTTAACTTGCACTTCTGCGAGAATGAGAACAATGTTATCCCTCCTGAGCTTGCAGAGACGAACTCTGGCTTCTTTTAATGCACACCTTGCGGACAATTTCACTGCACTCCTTGTAGGAAAACTCTTGCTCAGACAGAGAAACAATTGAAACTCATTCTTTACTCTCCCTCTCTTCAGATTTCAGACATTAAATATGAAATCATACATTCACGCATCAAAGAAAATGCATAACAAAGAGTAAAAAGCATGAGCATAACATTCAATCATGCATACACATAAATTATTTGAACATCATGAGTCTGAATCAAGCTTCATATATTAATCTCAGAACTTTTGTACATGGGTTCTTCTACACAACTTTCTGCTTCTTATTCTCTATGCTCTCTTGATCATGCTACTAATGTTACAATGATACAAGTGAGGGTGTCTATATCCATTTTCCCTCTGGCTCCTAAAACTGTCTAATCTAAGAATTTAAAGCTACCTACTTATATTTACTAGAATAAATGCCTCTTAATCCTTCAGACGAGAGTGGGACGCTCAAGGTCTTATTACAATCTACAAGTACGCCCTTTCTTAATTGTTTCATTTATGTTTGGTGTATCAAACTTCAAAAACATTTCAAACAATTCATCATGTGCCAAAATGTGTTAGCGTTTTGTCCCATGCTCGCTTCTTGTTGGCGATTCTCCTGCATCAGATCTGCAGTCTAAATGTGTCTAGTCTTTTCTCACCATCAAATATCAGATATAATCATTGTTGTTCTCCTAGATAAATATATTTTAATCCAGGCCCCCTATCCCTCCTTAGGGCTCCACGAACTCCCGGTCAGGATCTTCGAATTTCGTAGCCGGAGTGGCTCTCCTAGTTCCGAACTGGAACCTATAACACTTAGTCCATAGACTCTTATTTGTATTTTACCCACGCAAGCTGGTTTTAGGCATGGCCCCCACTCCTCGTGACCACAGGCATGACCACCATCTTAGCCTGAAATGCGCACCGCGTTTTGTGTCCTCGGGTTTTTCCAATGTAACGAGTCCCTGGTTCCTCTGGTCTCGAAACCCCAATAAGGGCTAGCAAAGGTTAGGTCCCCCCCTTCCCTGACTCACGTGACCACCAACTTTACCACAAAGCTCTTAGGGCTTCTTTAAGTTATGAGAGCTGAAACAATGAAGACCGACATCTACATTCCATATCTCCCTTCGATCAACGACAATGATCAATTCGACATTTCATGTTTCGCGAGTTCTCCTCTCACAAGGTCTATTCGTTCCTCCAAGTCACGACAGTTGAAACACTTCCCTGTTGTGGATCGACGACTCTAAGCCTCCAAGATCCGACGGCCTGAATCCTTTCAATATTTCATAGATCAAGAGTCCCAACTGTTACCTTTTGTATCCCTGGTCGCCGAAATCCAAAATAACCCCAGACCGTGGATCAACGGTTCTAAACCTTCTAAGATCCGACGTCCTAGATCCTTTCGGGGTTTTACGGGTCAGGACTCCCTGCTCTCACCCCTTGTATGCCCGGTAGTCGAAACCCGATACACCTCCATGCTACAGATCGACGGTTCCCAACCTCCGAAGATACGACGGTCTGGATCCTTTCGGGGTTTTGTGGGCCAAGAGTCTCGTCTCTTGCCCTTTTATTTCCCGGTAGCCAAAAATCTGAAATGGGATCAATGACCCAGATCTATTAGGGTCTGATGGCGACTATTACCCTTGAAGGTCAAGTGTTAAAAGGTCTCCCCACTAACCTACTTGCAACTCCTCTCAATCCAATGAATCATGGGATTTCGTGTCCCTCCCTGAAAGCTCTCCACCATCCGTTTAGGTCCTCATGGATCTTTCCTCCTAGGCATACGCAATGTTGAAATTTGTGTGCTTGTCTCACCTCAGAAGACCACTAACCCTTCACTGAAATCTGATGGTCAACAGTTCTCCTCCTCCTGAGCTTTTTAATCTTTCAGACTTAGAAGAATTTTCTAAGTCCCTGAAGGTTCCAGCATTCACTTCTCCTGGGAAATGGATTCTTAGATCTCGACAACACTTTCCGAGAGTGTTATTCCTCCTGAGCTTCATCTAGTGCATAATTCGATTTCCCACACACTCCTTGCATCTAAGGGATCTCGATAACTCAGATCCAAGGGATTTCTCACAAATAAATTCCCTCCCCCAATCCCCTTGCATTCCCTTCTGGATTGATGGACACCTTGTACATCTTTAAATGAAGACAAACAATTGAAACTGAAAACACTAACATTCGCAGTTTCCTACTCTCCCACAGAGATTCATTCACTTGCTCATAAGAACAACAATATTAGGAAATTGCAAACACTGATCATACAACCTGTATTTGGTTCAATTTTCCTTTTGTTATATTCACAAGTGTCGAAATGACTACAAAATAGATTCAAATTACAGTAAATCAAAAGCTGAGATCTCCTGCTAACTCACAGTTCTCTCTTACAACTAATTTATCTCTGTATTGCAGCTAACCCCATCTGGGTGTACAAACTTCTACTTAACTCAAAAATATTTCTAGGGTTTCCCCTGGCTACTTTCCTACTCTAAAATTCATCCTATGCTATCTTAGTCCAGTCGCACTCTAGAGTCATAGTGGAAACTCCTACTCCGCTTGCGATTTTCAAAATGTGCCTCAAAGGGTAAAATTCGATACTAGTTCAAGCGTGCCTCCAAAGATAAATTTTGGCCTTGAGTTAAGGCAGATTTCAAAATAGGTTGCATCTGCTAACGTTGAAGTTATGGAAGAACTCCCACGTGCTGAGTGGTCCTTCCTTTGCGTGCTTGCCAATGATGCTCCTGCATCATACTCCCCTTGACAAAAATTCATGGACTCCTGTCCATGCGCTCCTCTACTGATTTTCCCTACTTCTAGATAGCAACTTCATTTTCCAAACTGACATCTTTGATGGGTTTCCCTTCCATTTGAACAGATACTCAAAATAGGTTTTCCTTCTAGTCTTCTTGCCAATCCTCTAATCAACAATTTTTTCCATCTGCGGCTTTTTTGCCACAGACATCTGTTTCTCCCACTGAATCTTTCCTTGATCTTTTGACCCTTCAGTCTCATATTTCCTGTAAGGATATAGGTCTGAAACATTGAATATGGGCAAAATTCCCACACCATCTGGCAACTCAATCTGATAGGCATTTGCATCAAACTTCCTCAATATCTTACAGTCTCCTATCTTTTTCATCTTCAACTTGTTGTATGTTCCCTTAGGGAACCTTTCCTTCCTGATATGTGCTAAAACCTGATATCCTACTTCAAATTGAAGTTCCCTGTGATGATGATCATCTCTGTGCTTGTATTTCTGGTTAGAACTCTCCAACTATCCTTTGATTTGGCTATGGAGTTTCTCCATCTCCGCAGCAAAATCCTCTGCTCCAGCGCTCCTGATCTCACCTTGTTCCAAGTCTCTCAACTTAGATACTCCCCTTGGTTTCATTCCATATAGTATTTGGAATGGGCTCCTTCCAGTGCTCTTATTTGGTGAATCGTTGTATGCAAATTCTTCTTGTGGCAGAATCTGATCCCATTGGTTATGATGTTCAGTAACTAGATTCCTTAATAAATTCCCCAAACTTCTATTTACTACTTCAGTCTGCCCATCTTTCTGAGGGTGATAAGATGAAATGAAGGACAAATCCATCCCCATCATCTTCCACAACGTCCTCCAAAAGTGACCAACAAATTTTGTGTCGCTGTCTGAGACAATGCACCTGGGTAGGCCGTGAAGTCTCACAACTGATTTGAAAAACATATTTGCAACATGAGTTGTGTCACTGGTCTTCTGGCATGGTATGAAATGTGTCATATTTGAGAATATTTTCACTACCACAAATATGGAATCAAATCCCCTTTCTGTTCTTGGCAATCCCAACACAAAATCCATGGTTATTGCATCCCAAGGCCTCTCTTGTATTGGAAATGGTTGATACAATCCAGTGTTATGTCGTTTCGCCTTTGCATGTTGGCAGATCCTACATCTGTTCATAAACTTTATCACCTCTATTCTCATACCTAGCCAATAGTATGAACTACTCAATTATGCAAACATTTTATCATGGCCGAAATGTCCAACCAATCCTCCATTGTGCGTTTCCTTCAGAAGATTATCCCTTATTGAGCATTTTGGTATGCACAATTGATTTCCTCTGAACAACAGTCCTTCCTGAATCATGTACTTTGTCCACTGACTTCTATCTCTCAACAAAGGATTAGCACATGCTTCATATGCCTCCTTGAAATCTGCATCATCATGATACATCTCCTTAAGGTTTTCAAACCCCAAGGTCTTCACCTGGAATTCCTGCATGATCAAACATATCCTTCTTAATGCATTAGCAACCTTGTTAGGATTCCCGACAATATGTTTTATGAAAAAAGTAAAATTTTTCATAAATTCAACCCATTTTGCATGCCTTTGATTCAATTTTTCCTATCTAGTTATGAATTGTAAATCTTGGTTATCGCTATACAAGACAAACTCTTGAGAGACAAGATAATGCCTCTATTTCTTCAATGCTTGAATTATGGCATAGAACTCCTTGTCATATGTGGAGTATTTCTTCTTAGTCTCATTCAGCTTCTCGCTGAAATAGGCAACAAGTATGTTATCCTGACTCAAAACAGATCCTATTGCAACTCCACTTGCATCACATCTTACCTGAAATGTCTTTTTAAAATTCGGCAAGACCAGAATTAGTCGTTATGTTATCTTCTCCTTCAGTATATTGAAGCTCCTTTCATCCCCCTCTGTCCATTTAAAGGACTTGTGCCACTTCTTCACTATATCCACCATTGGCGCACAAATTCCACTGAAGTCTCTAATGAACTTCCTATAGAATCTCGCTAATCCATGGAAGCTTCTTACCTCAAACATTCTTCTTGGTGACGACCATTCTCTGATCGCTTTCACCTTCTCTGGATCCATCTTCAGTTCATTCGAAGAGATCACAAAACCCAAATAAATGAGTTATGTATTCATAAAAGAGGACTTCTTCAAATTGATCAACAACTTCTCTTGTTGTAGCCTCCTCATTACTAGCGTTTGGTGCCTCAAATGATCCTCTTTAGTCCTGCGAAAGATTAGTATATCGTCCAAATATACAACCATGAACTTGCCAATGAAATCTTTCAGAATTTCATTCATTAACCTCATAAAAGTATTTGGGGCATTTTTTAAGACAAATGGCATAACCAACCACTCATATAGACCTTCGCTTGTCTTAAAGGTTGTTTTCTATTCATCACCTTCTCTCATCCTGATCTGGTGATATCCGCTTTTCAGATCTATCTTGGAAAATAAATTTTCTCCACTTAAGAAATCCATTAAATCATCCATTCTTGGTAAAAGAAATCTGTACTTGATGGTTATCTTGTTGATGGCTCTAGAGTCTGTGCACATGCTCCATCCTCCATATTTCTTTGGGCTCAAAACAGTTTGTACTGTGCATGGGCTCAAAATTTCTTTGAGAAAACCTTTGTCTAGAAATTCTTGGACTTGGTTCTTCACCTCCTCATTCTCTCGAGGTGTTAATATGTACTCTTCTTTGTTCAGTAGACTTTCTCCTGGTATCAAGTCGATATGATGATTGATACTCTTGATGGGAGACAATGAGTTTGGCAGCTCATCCACCACTATATCAATAAAATTATCCAACAACTCCTGAACTTCTTCAGGAAAATCATCCATTGATGTGCTCATAAGGATGACTCTGGGCTTCCTCACCATAGTGAAATGCATCTCCTTTTCTTCCTTGAATTCTTTCAAGAGTTCCTTCCCACTCATGAAAAGTATGCTTGTGTTAGATTCCTCTTTTACTCTTTTCTCCTCCATCAGTAGCAACATATGCGTCCTACCACTCTTCTCTAATGTATATGTGTTTTTCCTGCCATCATGAATGACATTTATATCAAATGGCCATGGTCTTCCCAACATAATATGGCATACTTCCATGGGGATTACATCACACAGGATTTCATCTTTATAACCTCCTATCTTAATTTCAACCAGGCATTGTTTAGTAATCGTTACCTAGTGTCATTTTTGCAACCATGAGACCTTGTATGGTTTTGGATGTGCATTTGTCTTCAACTCCAATTTATCTACCATCTCTATGGATACTAGGTTGTCAGCGCTCCCACTTTCAATGATCACCTTGCATACTTTGTCCTTAGTGTTGCAAGTTGTCCTGAAGAGGTTGTTTCTCTGCACTGGCTTTTCAATTTCTTCCTCTGTTTTCAAGAGAAATTTTCTCAACATTAGGGATGCTCCATCCTCTGCTCCCTCTTCTTCAACATTTCATCGTTGGGATTTTGAGATGTTATATTCTCCTCCTTACTTCTTCTTCTTAGGACATTCCCAAGACATGTGTCCTATCTTTCCATAGGCATAGCCTCTTACTCCTCCTCTGCCTCTTACTCTAGAAGAGTTTCTTCCACCACCCTGTCTTTCTCATGAACTTCCTCCTCGTTCCAAATGATTGTGTGGTTTCCCAACCTCGTCCTTAGATTGATGTGTTATGTCGCGGTTAAATCCCTTGTTCTTTCTTGGGACCGAGATTTTACCTCTTCCTCGCAGACTTTGTTTTCTGGTCAGCTTCTCCTCTGCCTTTAGTGCAAACTGATAAGCATCCTCCATGGTTCTGAATGACATCATGTTGATCTCATCCTGGATCTCATATCTCAAAGACATTTATATATCTAGCGAGTTTCTCTTCATCTCTCTCCCATTGTCCAGTTCTGATGTTCAGCCGGTAGAACTCCTCAGTGTACTCATTAACTGTCATCCCTTTCTTTCTCAGGTTCTGCATGTTACTGAACAAACTTATCTGATAATATTTGGGCATGAATTTAGCCTTCATATTGAATACCATTCTGCCCCAACTCTTTATCCTCTATTTTCCTTTGATTCTTCTCTCAACTTGCAGTTCATCCTACCACAGCGCTGCATGTCCTTTTAACCTGGTGACTTCTTGCTTCACCTTCTTCTTCTCATTGACGTCTTCATAATCGAAGTGTCTGTCAATGGATATTATCCAATCCAACAGTTCTTCAACATCTAGGTTTCCCTCATACATGGGAACCTCTATCTTATCTCTACCTCCCAGTCTGGCAACTGCTTTCAACAAATGTTCCTCTACAACATCTTCTCTTGAATCTTCTTCAACTTCAACCTGTTCACTTTCTAATTCATTGACGTCTCTAGCGTCAGGTGCTCTTCTCTATGTTTCTTCCATTGTTTCCAATATGGCGTGAAGTTCTCACATCTCCCTCTCTACAACACGGTTGGCTAAAGGTACCTCTTGTCTCCTTGGCGGCATTGTGTTGACTGTTTGTCACACACATAGTACAACTCTAAGTTCTCTATCTCTTCCTCTTTCTATTTCACCTGAAGTCTACATAAGAATAACAATCAGCTCTGATACCACCTAGTGCAGGCCCCCTATCCCTCCTCAGGGATATAGAACCTCCTGGTTAGGATCTCCAAATTTCGGAGATGCAGCAGCTCTCCTAGTTCCGAACTGGAACCTCTAACACTTGGCCCACAAACTCTTGTTTGTATTTTACCTTCGCAAGCTGGTTTTAGGCATGACCCCCCCTCCTCATGACTACAAGCATTACCATCAGCTTATCCTGAAAGGTGCGTCGCATTTTGCGTCCCTGGGATTTTCCAATGTAACGAGTCCTTGGTTCCTCTGGTCCCGAAACCTCGATAAGGGCTAGCGGAGGTTATCTCCCCCCTTTCCTCGGCTCACGTGACCATAGGCATGTGACCATTAACTTTACCACAAAGCGCTTCGGGCTTCTCCAAGTTACGAGAGCTGAAACTGTGAAGACCAAGATCTACAGTCCATATCTCCCTTCAATCAACGACAATGATCAATTTAGTATTTTGCATTTCGCGACTTCGCCCCCCATGAGGTCTGTTCGTTCCTCCAAGTCATTAAAGCCGAAATAGTTCCCTTTTGTGGATCGATGGCTCTAAGCCTCTAGGATCTGACGGCCTGAATCCTTTCAGGATTTCGTAGGTCAAGAGTCCCGACTCTTACCTTTTGTATCCTCGGTCACTAAAATACGAAATAACCCCATGCCGTGGATCAATGGTTCTAAACCTTCTAAGATCTGATAGCCTGGATCCTTTAGGGTTTCACGGCTCAAGAGTCCCTACTCTCACCCCTTGTACCCCCAGTATCCAAAGCCCGATACACCTCCACGTTGCATATCGATGGATCCCAACCTCCAAAGATTTAGCAGTTTGGATCCTTTTGAGGTTTTGTGGGCCAAGAGTCCCGTCTGTTTCCCTTTGTGTTTCTGGTAGCCGAGAATCCGAAATGGGATCAACGACCCAGATCTATTGGGGTCTGACGGATACTAATCCCCTTGAGATTCAAGCGTTGAAAGGTCTCTCCACTAACCTACTCACAACTTCTCTTGATTTAACAGCTCATGGGATTTCACGTCCCTCCCCGAAATATCTCCATCATTTGTTCAGGTCCTCATGGGTATTTCCTCCTGGGCATACTGAATGTTGAAATTTGTTTTCCTGTCTCACCTTAGATGACCACTGACCATTCACCACAATTTGACGGTCAACAGTGCTCCCCCTCCTGATCTTTTTAATCTTTCATACTTAGAATAATTTTCTAAGTCCCCAAAGTTATTCGGCCTTCGCTTCTCCTAGGAAACAGATTCCTGGATATCGACAACACTTTCCTAGAGTGTTATTCCTCCTGATCTTCATCTAGTGTAGACTTCGATTTCTTGCACACTCCTTGCGTCTAAGGGATCTTGATAACTCAGATCCAAGGGATTTCTCATAAATAAATTCCCTCCCCCAATCCCCTTGCATTCCCTTCTGGCTCGATGCACACCTTGCAGAGCCTTAAATGAAGAGAAACAATTGAAACTGAAAAAACTAACATTCGTAGTTTCCTACTCTCCCACAGAGATTCATTCACTTGTTGATAAGAACAGAAATATCAGGAAATTGCAAACACTGATCATACAATGTGTATTTGGTTCAATTTTCCTTCTGTTATATTCACAAGTGTCGAAATGGCTACAAAATACATTCAAATTATAGTAAATCAAAAATTGAGATCTCCTGCTAACTCGCAGTTCTCTCTTACAACTAATTTCTCTCTACATTGCAGCTAACCCCATCTGGGCATACAAACTTCTACTTAACTGAAAAATATTTCTAGGTTTTCCCTTGGCTACTTGCCTACTCTAAAATTCATCCTATGTTATCTTAGTCTAGTCGCACTCTAGAGTCATAGTGGAAACTCCTCCTCCACTTGTGATTTTCAAAACGTGCCTCAAAGGGTAAAATTTGACACTAGTTCAAGCGTTCCTCCAAAGGTAAATTTCAGCATTGAGTTAAGACGGATTTCAAAATTGGTTGTGACTGCTAACGTTGATGTTTTGGAAGAATTCCCACGTGCTGAGTGGTCCTTCCTCTGCGTGCTTGCCAACAATGCTCCTGCATCATATTTTGTTACTCTGCTCCTCGACAATAGTTCCAGAAGATGTTGGTCCTAAAGTCTACACCTGAATACTAAAGGGAAAAGCTAGGCCACCACAAGTTTTGGAATGATTATTCTTTGATAACTTGATTTTGTTGGTTAGCTCAAGGATGGGTTTTGGGAAGATGGTGATCTTGTTGGACAAAACACATAGTTTGAAGGTAGTTTCTCCTTTGCTACTGGTATGGATATTAATGGACAATTGGGGATATTAAATACACACATGGGAGACAATATCCAACAATGTAATGAATCGCTTGTTATATGAGAAATAAAGACTTAACATAATATCTTAAGAATTCAAAAAAAATCTAGATGCAAATCGTCTAACAGGTGGTCAATTAGTTAATAAATTCACTAAAAAATAACTTTATAACAGGTTGCATAATCGATGAACAAATAAACTAAAACCGCGGCTGAAAGAATAAGGAAATATACTTTGCACACAACATATAATTTGCATTCAATATCGGATTAAACACATACATATTTGAGTAAGAAAAACAATTTCCATCTGTTATCACCATATAATTTTCAAACGACGTCCAAGAGTTGGAATTTTAGCGAAAGTTTATGTCTCTAAAAAGATATGATATTTTAGAGGAACGAGTTATATCTGATAGCGGATGGAAAAATATGGGGAAAGCATAAAGGGTAAGCCTCAATGAACCATTGATCTAGAAAGCAGCCTGGATCAACATCTAAAGCGCATATAGGAGATCGAAATAGCGCAATGATTAAGAAATCGAGGGCAGGCCGGGCAAAACCATCACGGTTATATCAACGGATGTGTGGCGCCCTCAGAGGGACATAGGGGAAAAAAGTAGTTTGACTTAAACCAATTTCTCCAACCCCTGATGCCATCGTCGTTGGGTGCATGTGGACTGTATATATTAAAGCAGTCTGGATCGACAGTTGAGGATCATATCACTGATTGAAGTAACCTGAATATTAACGAAATGAGGGCGGGCCAAGAAAAACCATCATGGTTTAAATCGTGGATGCATGGCATCCTCAGAGGGACATCGGGGCGAAATGAGGTTCGCCTAACACTTTTTTATCCAACCCTCGATGAGAACGGATACCTATAAAAGGAAGACCCCCCGACATTATTTTTTCATAATTTGGAGCATTCAAACGCTCAAAAATTTGACGCAGAGAATCCATTTGAAACTCAAGCTCAGAAATTGGACCAGGTTTCCACTTCTTTCGTTGTTCACCAAGTATTTTCATTGTGGCTTCTAATCCTGTTGTCTTATCCATAAATGAGAAAGACATCTCTTCCAAAGAAGAATCCCTAATTGATAGAGACTCCCACATTTTCGACACAGAGATAATAGTGTCACCCGTTTTTGTGTCCAAATCAAATTTGTTGGAAAATGTTGGAACCCACCTACCTTTCCTTGAAGCATCTCAAGCCTCCATCACCCTTTATGTCGTACAAGTAGTCTTTCCTTTCCCTAAATTTGTAAGTTGGCGTGCAAAACGATATTCTCAGGAAGAAAGAATCATTTTGAATAAATTAGGGTCTGAAGTTTTATGTGAAATAGATAGTCCATCGCTCCGACACACCCTCAGTATACCCAAGTCTTCATCCATGGTGTCAGAGCCCTTCGAGGAATAGAAAATGATCACAATTTATAGAGAATTCCCACTAGAAGTAAAAAACCGATTTCTGCAAACCATTGTCAAGATCGAGTACCATTCAGAGAGTCTGTCATTTCCTTCCAGCATAAGCATTATGATCATCGAAGTCTAGTGGGATTCTTCCCTTTTAAGTCAAAGTTTAGGATTGGACAATGACAAGTTTGTGGTAGAAGTCATGTTAGGTTTCCTATTGAATTTCGTTATGTCAGAGTCTGGTCAGCCAGTCTGTGTCAGTTTTGACAAATTCATTGTTGACAATATGCATCAATAGTTGGTGAATTTCAATTCATTAATACATTTCAGACATTACACCCATTTGCTAAGGATGTTCCTAGATTCTAAAAAAACTGAATTTCCCGAGACTGCATTCATTTCAACTTAATGTAAAACGATCACCATGATTATCTTCATAAATAAGATTATTTCCAGGGTGTACAGTCTTATCTTCAGTTCAGACTTGCCAAGGGTCCTGGAAGAAATGAAAATGTGTTTACAACCAAATCCAGAGAGCAGGATAGGTGACTGGATGTTCTTCATACAATCCATGACGATTTTGGTATATGGCTACCAGGAAGGACCTCATCTTTTACCAGTGTTTCTGACCCCCATAATCTTTTCTTTGGAGTTCATAAGACAGAGGATCATCTTAGAAAATGAGCACTTTTTCAAAGCACACAAGGCTTCTAATCTAAAATTTCCTTTCATAGTAGGTCCCTTTGTGGTGAAGAACAAGTCTTGTTTTCCTCATATTCAATCCAAACTCAATGAATTTGGGTTCACGCAGTTGCAAGGAAGAAAAGATGACCTGCACCAGATCATTTCAAAGAGGAGATTGGCAAGAAAACAAGGTCCCTAGGAACACGAGCATGTCGAAGGATTCGATGAGTTGGTCAATCTAGAAACCTGTGTAGATATGGAGGTCACTATGCATAATGATCTAACAAAACAAATGGAACCAACTTCCCAGTAGATCCCAACACATAAACCTTCTACTAGATTGATTTTCAAATCTCCTAAATTGAGCGTCTACAATAAGAGGAGCAGTTCAAAGGCTTTGGGCGCCAATAGCCAGCAAGATATTCTCAAGAAAATGAAAATCACATCATCCTCTCAAATAGTCAACCTGGAGGAATAAGAATGCAAGGACAAAACATTCATGGAAATGGTAGAAGGTGTGACCAAGAATGAAGAAGCAGGTATGAAAAATAGGACACAAACTAAAAGCAACACAAAGGTCTTTAGTAGCAGAAAAAACATATTTAGACAGACACCTGGAGCAGTTTATCAGTCCAAGGAATATTTAATGAACCAGTACACTATGAAGGGAAGTATGGCCAATAGTGAAATAAGTGGAAACGACTTCCCAGTTTAAAGCTTCCTTGCTCTTAGTCAAAGATGTGGAAAAGAAAACATTTAACATAGCAGTGGATGATGATGATAAGGTATTTGAGATCAAAATGCACTATGAAAATATCGGTGCCCCTGACAAAGTAAAGTTTCACAGAAATGTCAGTGATATGATATATTCTGATTATCTGAGTTTAAGTTTGAAGGGTGCAAGATTGACGACACATGCAATCAAACTAGATGGACAATTAAAACAAGAAAATTCATCTAGCAAAGCTTGGATGACACAGGTCAAAATACTAGAGTCTGAAGGACCTCAAGGGCTGAAATATTCTCTGGATGAAAAGGATAAGATGATCCTAAGATTAAAGAAAAGAATGAATATGTCATCGACCAACTATCCACAAACAACGGAATTGACTACCTTGGAATAGGAAAAAGAAACATTCAGGTAAGAGGCACTCAATTACAAATCTAAAGTGTTGCAGTTCGAAAAGGAGAAGGAGAATTGGTCATGAGCACAGGAAACAACATCAAATGTAGATACCATAGTACCTACTAATACAGAGGCCAGATCTATCACTGAGGGGTTGTTCCAAGCCATGTCCTAGGTAAGCATCAAAACATGTGAGATCAAAGGTCTCAACGATGTTATAGAAAAGTTGAAACAAGATATGAAAGTGAAAGATGATAAGATGGCTCAACTTCATAGAGATAATCAAGATTTGCAAGAGAGGGTGAGCAAGCTGAAAACCAGGTTAAAGGGAAAAACATTGTTGTTGGGAGCCAAACATGTCATATGGGATGTTATTGTTGCAGAATATGCTAAATTTTGGGTTTATCTAAATTTTATAAATGACAAAGACAGTGTGGCTGCTACATCTCGGAGCAGGTGTGCTATTGTTAATGAAGTATTAGCCAAGAAACCCTTATAATGGGCCCAAAATGCTATTGACTTTCTAAATTTTGTGTTGAATGCCGACCTTCAAACTATCGAGGTAAGAAATAGAACTACGTTGATCATTTCATCCAGGAAGATCATCACCAAACACAACCTTCTCAGATAAGTCCAAAACAAAGTTTTGCAGATGGAGCACAACATACAAAAGTTTAAATATGCATTTGAAAAGTTGTTTATCAAAGGCCTCCCATCATTTTGGAATGGTAGAGGTTCATTGCACAATCAGGAAGATTACAATACCCTCCTCATGCAATGAAAAATGGACCATTCTAAATTTGAAGCTATAGAAGAAAGTCTGAAAGGCCCAAGTTTTGTAGAATATTTGGTCACTGACTTTGAAACTTTGAATAAATTCAAAATAGTGAAAGTCAGCATGCCTACTATGTCCTATGCCACATGCATTGATTTAGAGATTTTGATTAAAGAGATGATGGATTGCGACATCCCCTCTAATTCGCAATGGAAGGAAATCGTGCAGCTGGGTAAGACAAAGTGCAATATCGCTGGAGCCAGTCAGTGATCCCCAAGTGTCATCAAATGTGAATATCTAACAAAAGACCAGAATGAGATAGATGGTGAGAAAGAAACCAAACAGTCAGAGGAATTGTCCATAATTCTAAAACATTTTTTGTCAATGATTATAAATCGTTTCATATACTGAAACTGTCATTCGAAACTGTTTTGGAATATGAAACGCTTCAGTTTCAATCATTTTGATCAAATTGTATAAGTACTAGGTTACTTGAATGAATTGATGTTGGTAGAAGTGCAAGAGCACCTTTTGGTTGTATCAAACTCTATTTGTAATTTTTCTGAATCTAAATTGAATATAAATGCAGAAGATTTTGAAGTCTCGATGAAAAGATTCTAATGGGTGGTGATATGAGCTTTGTTTCCTTTCATCGTATGTATTTCCTGTGACCTATTACTTCATTTACATTTTATTTCATTTAAATTGGAGAGTTAAAGGCCCATAATTCATCTTGTGATGCTCTTGTCTTAATCAATTTAAACTGTGTGATTGTCTTCTTAACTTATTCATAATTCATTTCAGTAATGCTCTGATGAAGTTATTTGTTTTCTTTATCTTCCTACAATCTATTTAAATTTAAGAAATACTCATATTCATCACCTCATTTAGACTTTGTCCTATGGAGAGTTCTATCAGTCGATGCATTATTTTCATTCAATTTCATAATTTTGGTTCCATATCCCTGTGTGTTCCTCCCCTTCGTTGACAACAAATTTATTAAAAACCCCCAAAACAAACCAAATCTAGCCACCAATTTCGAAATATCAAGTGACATGAGAGAGCCCTCTCTGAGCTGAGCAGGCTAGTGCCTCAGCTCTAAAGCTAGTTGAAATAGTTACCTTGGTCATTTGTCTATTCAGCTAGACAAAATTTAGAGAGTGCTAACACTATCAATATGTATTCAATAGGTAGAGAAATTTACAATCTTGTAAGTAGGTATGACCTTTCTAATACCTCTATTTTCCACCCAAAAGTGAACACTTATAACATAAAAAAAATGCATATTTATCAAAGTTGAAAAGGCTCTCGTCCATCTGGGATTGAGGCTTCACTCTGCGCTCACAGTTGTAAACAACTTGTTAACATAAAAACAACACTGTTGGAGTGAAATGATGCATCACTTCAAACTTAACTTGATTAAAAGGGATGTGATTCATATCAAACACAAATGACCACTTATTATGCATTAACTTGAAATGTCTCAACTCAAGTAACTGAAAATTGTTGATGATGGTAGACTAAACTGATGCATAAGATGAATCGCACTGAGCCTTTGACATAAATTGATTCAGAGTGACAAAGGTGAGTTGTATGTCTAGCATTGGCATGCCTGCATGTTGTTTGAGGCCACTGGAAATGACTGGATGTGTTGACAACTCCTTCTTGAGATATACTGTAACATCCCACTCTGGCGCACTGAGAACACTTATTATTTGAGGACACTTGCTCGCAAGTGATCTGGACCCTTTTTATGTTAGACCTTTTATAT
>SNQJ01S0000922.1:378164-418378 GCA_010110895.2 Picea sitchensis
TGATTGCTTTTAAACTTTTCTGCGTCAAAAGTAGGCATTTGCAAGGTTGAAAATTTCACTGCAGTAATCGTGCTATTCAATCCATCTGCATCCCGAGTCATGTAAATTTGAGCGTTTAATAAAGGTTATTCACATCCCACCTTGAACACAGGTTTTTGTGGAATTCACACGCACGTCCTGCTCAGGGTTTTAGTGTCCAGTTTCTGGTCGACGTAGAGCTCCCCAATGTTGTAAGTTTATGACAGACTTGGGGAGGCTTACACTGAAAGTTGAAAGCTTCTTAGACACAATCATGGAAGCAAACTACGTCTCCTTTTTTTTTCAATACATCTACCTGTATTCTGAACAACTTATCCCACGAATTCCCCTTTACCTTAGCCAGCGTAAGCAAATTTGGAACCCTCGTGCCGCTGGATTGAAGCTTCTGTTTGGTCGTAGCACGCAGGCCTGGATTGACGTGTGAAATATTTTGTTTTTACCTCTTAACTTTCTGTCAAATATAATTGTTTTTCATAAAGTTGATAACCTATCATTAATAGGTTATATGGCTGGAGCCGAGACCCTGCAGTCCCGTCCCGGTTAGTGCCTATCAGGTAGTATGGTGGTGGAGTTAGGAAGGAGTATTCGGACGAACTCTTCAAGTAGCCTCCTGGTGTGTCCACCTTAGTCGCCCAAAAATATCAGCGAAAGCCTAACTTGAATTCTTCATTGGTTGTAGGCAGCAGAACTGGAATCTGCAATTTCAGTTATGATAATGATTATTAGTGGAATTAAGTTGATGATAAAATGGTGGAGAACTTCGAAATTAAAAGTCAATCCCACTTGGTTGATGCGCCATTTCGTTTTCCAATAAAATCGTATAGTTAAACTGTGCATAAAAATTTAAAATAAAAGTTGTTTTCCACACCAATTCAGAATCCTGTAACAGATTATGCAAATGCCAATGGTGGCATTGCCAGCAGACCAGCGATGCCCTCCCCGACGCGTTCCCTTGTCCCTTCGAAAAGCACGCCTGTAGCAGACGGTGGCACGTGCGATCCCTCCTCCCTTACCTCAGCGTGGATGCAGCTCTGATCTGTGCGCTGGCCGAGGAACCTGAGAACCCTAGATTCCATGTTCTAAATGCTGAGTTTGAGACTGATGCATAAATAGCCAGTAAACCTTGTTTTACTTGAATTAGGGTTAACGCCAGTATAGCCTTGTTTTACTTGATTAGGGTTAAACTGAAAAAAGACAATAAATGGTGATGCCGTCTGTGTTAACATGGTTTTAATTAAGTCCCTACTATTTAGAAAGCCATGTTAACAATGGCGCACAAGCTGCAAAGGTTGACACCTGTTAATTGGCAAGGTTAGTAATTGTCTCTATGGCGAAATTAATATTATTAAATTAAATTGCTAGCGCTGGGTTATGACAGCGACTAACCCGTTTTGACATGGAAGCTTGGGGATTTGTCCTTATACTTTATTGCGTTATAAAGATGTTAGGCAAAGAACCAAATACAGTAATGATAAAGTTAATGCTCTTATTTATGGTTATTTGTTGTTGTAATGTGAATATTCTTTAAACTAATCGTTTAATGGAAATGTCAGTCTAGGTCTTGGGACAATCCAGATTTAAATTCGTTGGCATTGCTGTTGAAATTTTAATAACCTTTAATTGAATCATTTAAAGGAATGTCGATATTAGCAGACTTGGCAATGTTAAGTAGGTGTTTGCTGTGGTGTTAATATTATTTAATGGAGACGTTACTACCTATAGAAACGCAATGAGGAGTAATAGATTAATGCAATAGTGATATTACTAACGTAATGTTCATGTTGATGGAATGGCAATGATGAGTACTAGTTTAAATGCTATAGTGATATTATAAATTGAATGCTAATGTGGTAGAATTGCAATGAGGAGAAATAGTTTAAATGCAATAGCAATATCATTAATTGAATGTAATGTTGGTAGAGATGCAATGATAATAATTTGTTTAATTGCAAAGGTGATATTATTGATAATTGTTAAATTGCGATAAGTTCACGTGTTGTCGGCAATGGCATATTGTTTAATTTGAGCGCTTGATATTAAATAGTAATATTAATATTGTCGAGCCACAATTTTAAAGATTGCTTAATTGCTTGGGTAATTCTTGTTCGTATGGMAATAGTAGTAATGGTTTAATTCRCAAATTTAGTAATTGTCTTATTGCCTYGGTATACTCGTTTAATTTKCAATAGTAGGAATGTTAGATTTGCGGGGGAAATAATGTGTTGATTCGCAAAATAAATAATTGTTTATTGCCTTGGTACTAATAATTTATGTTGCAATAATAAGGTTGTTAATMTGCCAGGGCAATGATGGGGTTGATTCGCAAAATTAATATTGGGTTAATGTGCAACGTCGGTACTTGGTTAAATTGCAGGGATAATGTGGTTAATTGACAGTGCTAGAGATAATGCTTCACTGCAATATTAATATTTGCTTAGTTGCCATGGTAACACTAGCTAAATTGCAAGATTAATAATTGTTTTACTTGGCAGGTTAATAATGAGGCCAATCGCAATGTTAATAATTGCTTACTTGAAATGTTCAGGATGGAGTTTAAATTGCAAGGATGATCTTCGTTTAATTTGAAGTGTTGACGACAATGTCTAATTTGCAATGCTATTGTTGTTAGGTTATTAGAATGTCTGGTAATAAACGGGTAGGAAGGGAAAGTTAATGAGGAGAATGTAACATCGTGGGTTTACCTTTAGGGTGTGGATGTCGTTGCTCATTATGGCCATTATTAGAAAAATGCAATGCGTCGTGCTTATTGTTGCCCCTGGTCTTGTAAGTACTTGGTGGTTTGTATTGTGTAGCCTGCCGTGTCGGGCAGAATATAGACTTTTCTTGCAACTTAGTATGTATCTCTGTGTGTAATCCGGTGGAAGGAATCTGGTGCCGTATCAAGAGTCTCGGGCTGTTTAAAGGCACAGTTCCACTCTTGCGACACATTCTGAGCCGTATCAGTAGTCTCCGGTTGTTTAAAGGTACCGTTCCACTACTGCGACTCTACTGACGGATTCTTTCATTCTGTGACAGTACTGTGCCTAACCCCTGGTGTCTGTCTCTGCCTATAACCATTAGTTTCCCGCCTCTTGTTTGGGGGCGTTTGCTTCTTGTCGTCGCTATGATATGTCGGGTCGTCTTGATTGTGTTCATCTTACTTGCGTCCTGTTGGTTCGAGGTTGACGTAGAGTCGAGGGGGTTGTTTCTTCTGCACACGCACACACACTTTAACAAAAAAAAAATTCACCGGTTGACTGAGTAGATGTCCTTAGCTAGGAGGGGTGTTACATATACCATGATTTTCAATCTCGAAACTATTCTAGGAGATTAACATTCAGGCATATTTTATTCCCAAAATGAATGTGAGTTGTCAATTAGTTCTGCAAATCTGCGATCTGAGGGACGCTTCTAGCTTAGTGCTCCTGCTAAATTTTTCTTAGTCTGGAAGTTTTAGATTTCCTCTAACCCTTTTTAGCGATGGTGCCAATTCGAGACTACGGGGGCTTCAGAATTTTATCCCTTCGATGATTTCGAACTATGTTGAGTTGAAAACATATCAAAGTAGTATGGGCCCGGAGTGACGTGGTAGCCTAACGTCACTTCAATACTTCGACGGTTCAACACTTCAGTCTTCAATAGTTTTTGGTTGTAGAGCATGGAAATATCCTAAAGTAGTATGGGCCTAAAGTGACATGTCCCATAAGGAGAGTGACATGTTTCACTCAAAATTGAGTGGATGATGTGCCCCAAGGTTCCTGAAATGAATTCCATATGTTAGGGCCATATGGATGCCATGTGCCAATGCCAGATGGCTGCCACATGTCTTGGTGGATGAGCTTCATGTGCTTCTTCACTTCGGGCTTTGGGAGTTTTGTATTGTGAAGAATGAAGATCTCCCGAAGTAGTATGGGCCCAGAGTGACGTGGCAGCCTAACGTCACTTCGGGACTTCAACGTTCATTGGTTTGATCGACAATCTTGTATGGCCGAATGTTAAATTTTTGGAGTGAATCTTCTTCATGCTTTGTTTCTTAAAATCCTTGTGACTTAGAAACCCTGAATACATAGGAGCCATTGATCTTAACTGACTATTGGATATTCACCGTTGAAAGTTAACCTGTTGTTTGCTTATATTTCAATCCCGAAATGGACTTGTCTTGAATTGTTGCATTCTTATTTTGGATGTTTCTTGTCTAAACAAACAACTTGGTCGACCCAATACATGCTCTATTAGTGGTAACTTGATGACATGTATTTCAAACCAAATCAATGGCATGCAATTACCCCGCAAGAAAACAAAAAGATGGCACAAAGAATCGATTTAAAGAGAAAAAATTAAAACATGAATAATAACTTAGCAAGAACAAAACAAAGAAGCAATATTTAAGAAGATGTTATAGGTGAATTCAAGGGGTAGGGACACGATGTAGACCTAAGTTCCAACACCCAATATTCTTGTCTTATTTTTATCTTGCACTTTTAAGTAAAATGATTTTCATTTTGAAAGACAATTCCCCCTCGTGGATAGGGGGGGGGCATGAATTGTGTATTCTACAGTCTCTTTCAACATCTTTTGTTATCTTTTCTTTGATAGAAAGAAAATGAAAAACTTAACTTTATGCTAGTTAAGTCTATTTCTTTCTTTTCATTGTTAATTGAAAAAGAAAAAGATATTAGCATAGGTTTTTGTTTTCTTCTCATCACATTTCAAAAGAAAAATAAGATAAAAAAAATCCTTTTCTTTTCTTCTTTTCTTCTTTTCTTTCTCTTGAAAGTTGCATTGTGCATTTTGCATCAGAAAAGAAAAAAATATAGTATCTTTAGGTTTGAAGGATTGGTCATGCATTTTATTTTTGAAACTATTTTTCATTTAAAGAATCAATGTAAATTTTTCTTTGGCAATGTTATTATAAGTTTCATTTTTGTAAGAGTCTCAAACAACATCAGTTGCACCTACATATCAGTTGAGAAAAAAAAACCACTAAAACGAATGCTAAATTTAAAATGTACAAGACTTTGTTTTTAGTGTTCACAAATAGGTTTAGGGTTAGGGCTTTGTATTAGGACTGAAGAGTTAACTCTTCAAGGCTACAAAACAGACTAGATAGAATCACAAATCCAAATGTTGTATAAGTATAGCCAGGATCCTCCTCTAAAATAGGAGCTAAATACGAGGTCGCATGAAGGAGATTTGAGTAGATTGTCCCTCCAAAGATTGACTAAGAGTAATGGAGAGATAATATATTGAGGGTTTCTCTAGTTCCTTTACTTATGTGAGAAGCAACGCTTTTGAAGATTTAGGATTTCTTACCTAACCCATACGTTTGATCCCTTCTGTCGAATGTACCCCCCATGTAACCTTATTGGCTTTTCCTAGAGATCTCAGAGATGACTGTGGGGGCTTGTCATGGTACTTGGGGAATATTTTAATCACAGTTTTCAGTACTGTTGGAGGATTCCCCGCAAAATGTGGGTAATTGAATCGGATAAATATGGTTAGTGGAGTTAGAGATAACTGCTTCTCACTCCTTTGTTCATTGGTACAAGGGACTTAATCAACCTGTGCCTTCATCCGAAAGGTCCATTTCCACTTTTTCATTTCTTTGGAATTAGGACCTTATCTGCCTAGGATGAATATTTGGAAAAGTTGTTTTCTTATGATGTTTCTCTTAGGGATTTTTATTGGTGTGTTGCTTTGTTTAGTTGTCCTTACATTGCTTGAGTGTCACGACGTTTGGATCATTGATTCATGGTGGCTGACCAACCTCTCTATTAGTCAGGAAGGACCCCTAATATTTCTTTTTAATGTGTTGAGCCACCTCCTAGAAGGCATGGGTTTATTTACCGCTAGTTCACCAAAGTCGGGGTGTGATACTTTTATGGACATGGAAAATCCTGCAAGGGACGAACCTGTGCATAAGAATGATATGGTCAAATTTCTTAGGGATACGAACCAAGGGATACCTGGCCAAGGGGATTCTTATGCTTCAATTTCTTTGGAAACGTTGGTTCTCGCTTGATTTCCACTTTGAACAGGCTGGGTTGAATCTAGGAATACCATTTTGGTTGTGGAACACTCCAATTTTCTTGAATGCTCTTGATTATTCTCAGATAAGAACCTTATTTTAGGGGCATCATACGGATGTTGATCCTTCACCTTCTACATCCAAAAATTCTACTTATTCTCCTGCTCCCTCTTCTAGTGAACGTCCAGCTTCTAGTAACTGTAATTCTATAAGGAAAAGGAAGAGGAAGAGTAAGAAAAAGAAGTCACCAAGATTTTCTAGTCATGTTGGAGACCTATCACAAACCTTTGCTAGTCATGTTGGGGGAAAGAAACTAGCCACTACGAGTCACACAAGAAGAAAATTTTTAGTCACTGCTAGTCATACTGGCATTGAGTTAAAAACCTCTATGATTCATGTTGGATACTTGTCACCAACCTCTACTAGTCATGTTGGAGACATGAAACCAACCTCTTCTGGCCATGCTGGGGGAAACCTGTGAGTCGCTACAAGTCATGTTCTGGGAACTTATATGGTTAAAAATCCTAGACATATAGGACGTAAGCCAAAGTTACCTTGTAATCTTTTCAAAGGAGATCACCTTACTTGTTTTTGTTCTTATATTGTAGTGGTGTGAGAAGTGTGGTCCTTTTCTAAAGGCCCTTGTAGTTCTGAGTCTTTTCCAGTTTTGTAGCATTCTAATCAATATTTGGTCGACAAAGTGGTTGTGTTGATGCAATATTTTTTCGACATTACTCTTGTTTTGGGGGTTGATGCATCTCTTGACCATGTTGTCTCACATCCTATTCAACCAGTGGTTGAGAAAGTGGTTGTGCCGATGCAATATTCCACCGATCCCACTCTTCTCTTGGAGAGTGAAAGGTCTAAGTAATTAGTCTCACTGATGGAATATTCAGCTGATCCCACTCATCTTTCGGGGAGTGATGTATCTTTTGATTATGTCATTAGAATTTACAATTCATTACCTTCTAATCAAGGGGGAATTCCAATCTCTTTGAGCACACCCCCTCCAAGTCCTAGGATGGTTTCCTTTGATTGGAATAATCTTGTAGAGCCTCGACTTCCTTCTCCTGCACCCTTCCAGGTAATGGTTGGAATTAATGAATTAGGAATTCACCAAAGTATTGTATATGAAGGATCCTCCACAAGTATTTTATCATCCTCCACAAGGATCAAGTGTTTTATCCGATGGGGGAATGGGAGCCCTTGATTCCCCCTCTTGCCCTGAGTTACCTGTCATTTCCTCTTGATTTTGATCTTGCTATTTGTAAGACCTCAATCCATGGTATTTGTGAGATGTTAGGCCTCGATTTCATGGGTGTTGATTTTACTTCAAATGATTCTATCCTTGAATCTATGTTTATTGACAGTTGACCTCAACCTGAATTGGAAGCTTTATAATTTGGTTATAAAATAAGCCCTTGGATTGAGAATAGAAATGGGCTCTACCAAGAGAACTATTATGCGCAAGATGCAAGGATATGTGGTCCTGTGTACATATTGTATTTTTAGGGTTTATTGTTTGCAAGTTATGTATTCCATAGAACATGTTTTTATTAGAGGTTTCTATATTGGACTAATTAACTTTTGGGTAAGTGTTTTGGTCTTATATACAAAACATTGGATATATTTGTCTTTGGTACCTTTTCTTCCATGTCGATCCGTTATGACATGTAATGATATCAAAATTGGCATATATGTTAGTCTTTCCCCTTCATGCATTTTTTGCATTATCCATTTCTTGATTCATTCGGCCTTAGCATCAACCCCACTTGTTTGTGATGAAGAACCTCCTCCGTTGTTTAGAAGTGTCATAATTCATGTGGTAGAGCCTGCCTTCCTTGAGCACTCTAGTCTAGAATCCACTTGTATTCTGGTGCTCATGCTGCAAGTTTTTTTTTAGGATCGGGAGTCCTGTTTAGTCCTGCCATGAGTTGCATTTGAAATTCATGCTTCTTACTCACTCTTATTTTGGATATTACCCATGGGAATCCCTCCCTTATATGACACTCACAATGACAGTATGGAGTCCATAGTTAATATCTTTTCAAACTCCTTAAAATTGAAAAGACTATCGAGTAACTTTTTTTTTTTTACACTCGTTAAATGGTCCTAAAGAAATGTCTTCCCATCTCAATTTTACCCCTTTTTCGGAATGGACAAGAATACTTACGAAAAATATATAATCTAGCCTACAAGCTAGAAAAGTTCTCCTAAGTTGTGTTTTATACCTTTTTCAGGATTATGGGACTAATTTTACGAAAAAGGACAAGGGGGTCCATAATTAATCTCTTTTCAGACTGCTTAAATATGAAAATATGGTCGAGTGATATTATCTATATCACACTCGTTAAAAATGTTTTTAAGAGATTTCCTTTTGTTATAATTTTAACCCTTTTCTAGACCAAATGGACTATGTACTAAAAATGAATACCCTGGTCTAGTCTTGGCCAGAAGAGTTCACCTTGGCATTTTTTTATTCTTTTTTGGGCCCTGGACACTTAAATTATTAAAGAGATTACCATGGGAGGTTTACTTCCTAAATTTGAGTTGTAATTTCATTGCATTCTGACCTCTCATAATTTTATTCCAAATGTTGGATTTAACATATTGTTGTTGAAGCCATTGCTTATGCATTCCTATAAGTTACCAACCTTGCAATTTATGCCCTTGTGAATCAAAAACTTATCCCTGGAGGGAACATTCCCCAAGTGTTCTTATCCTGCACATGCTTCCTTACATTAAGCATAGGTATGTTCCTTGCACTATGAAATTAGTTTTCTTACCCATGACAGTTGTTCCTTCCACTGTATTATAACACTCTTTTATTCCTTTTTATGCTTCAATAATATGAAAAAGACAAAAACATAAAAAAACCAAAAAGAATGGGAAACCATTTATCTTTTTTATTGGAAATAGTCTTTTCACCATTTAAAAAATCACAATCTTGAGTTAGTTTCTCATCATTTTGGGTTTTATATGGATTTAGGGGACTTTTTCTCACTTTACATTTTTCTCCCACTTTTGGTTATTATTCCAACTATATGCAACATTTGTTGATGTGTCCTGTGTCACAAATGTATCCCAACTCATAGTCATTCTTCCCAAGTCACATAATGTGTTGTGCTTATGTTGAACGGAAAGTTTTCAACATGTGTCGGCCATTCTGCAGTTATCCTTTAACCTTAAAAGTTGACCTTCCCAAGCAGTCTCTTCATCATGAGTATCAATACCTTCATCCGATATCTTCCAAATATTTTGTCTTATGCCATCCCTCATGTTGGATTATGGAGTATTCCTTAATTCCTTCCTTCTAGCAGTTTCCCTCCCATTGACTTTGACGCATTTTTCTCTAGGAGAGGGACCTAGAGTTATTTTTGGTACCTTGGGAATTGCAGTCATCAGTGTCAAGTTCCTTTTCTATTGACAGTGGGAATACTTCAATGTCCCCTGCTCGATAGTTTCTACCAGGTGTCTGATGATAGCTCATTCATTCACACTTGTTACAAAGTAAATTGGTACCTTGACTCCAATTATCATTATCGATGGGTTGTCTCACATTTGTTAATGGTATACCTCAATGATTGGTAATCCAACGATGTATTTCTTTGTTGGAATTAAACACATCCATTCACAAAGTGTAGAATGGTACCACGATGGATCGTTGTGAAGACTTTGGGTGAAGTAAGATAACCACATATTTTGTGCTCCTTCCTGACTCATATGGTGGCATCTCATAGAACGGTACTCACAAAGGATTATATTGTTCATTTCTTTGGTCCCAATTATCCTTTTCTATTGGTTTTTAGACATATCTCCACTGTGTATCTATTCATGGCTATGATCTACTTTGACATGAATCCACTATGTATTCTTCATGGCCATGCTTGCTACTTCATTCATATTATATGGATCCAATATGTATTGTTCGTGGCCATGGAATATAGCTATATTTTACATATGACATGGATCCACAGTCTACTTATTTTTTCGGCCATGCTTACATCACTCCTGAGCATGGGTATGCTCAACTTGGGAAATAAAACTCTTGTTGGATCCTTGTTAACGTTTATTGTTTTTGGATCCATTTTTTGAGAAACTTCATGGATTCTTCGATGCATCCTTGCCTCTCATATTTCATAACATATTTCAGCCATAATTTTTCCCTTCTTACCTCACACATTAGGGGGCATCTTGTATAGCACAAAATTCCACACTTATGTTTTTGATCCATGGCTTACCCCTTTCGTAATGCCTGCTAGACTTTTCCCCAAAGGTACCTCTCAAAAATCACTAAAAAAACATGCCCTAAGAGCATACCCATGGGTTTTCCTAGTGCAACACATGGACATTCATAAATTTCCTTACTACAACTAGCAGATTCCTAAAAATTTACAAAAAAAAAAAAAATTATGTGTTTTCAGGCGGGTTTTTCGGTTGGACTCGTTTCCAAATGAAACTTTCCCATACTCAATGGAATAAAAATCCCCAAACCTATTTGGGAATATATAAAACAATCATTGAGGGTTAAGGTGAAAAGCATTCCTTTTATGCAAAGTTATGCTTCCATCATCTAGCAAGCTTCCTTTCCCTAAAAATCTCTGAGTAACATCCCTTTTTTTTCTGCAAACAAATTTTCCAGATATCCTTTCTCCTTTTATATGACTATAGGGTGTATCCTTATCCACATATGAGTCATTGAGAGAATTATATATTTATTGAGTTGATGCTTGAGGAGTCTCAGAGGAGCCCAATCAATTGGCTTCAAGATGATGACTAAAGGTTGGACAACGTTGTAACTTACCTTATCCAATTGATGGTAATAAAAGAGCTTATTTTCCCCCAGATTTGTATTCACTTTATATTTATCCTTATTATTACCTTGAATCTGACCTATAAAATGCACATGTTTATGATAGTATAACTACTTTTGTCACAACCCTATTTTGTATCTGTCTTGCAGGTTGATTCCAATAGAAGATCAAGAGTTCTTCAATGAATTGAAGCGGGGATCGACATCAAATGGGAGAAGAAGGTGCACCTTCTTATTTTCTTACTATCCCTACTTCATCCTAATTAAATTATTTATTTTCTTTAGTTTTTGTGTGTTTTTCACTGTGGGGAAACTGTTATCTCTTTCACTTGGTCGTGCTCTAATATGATTACGACCCATGATCACAGGGGATAAAATCCATTAATCACATTCAATAATATCATCAATCTCAACTGATTGGATACATTTACAACAACAATATCTAATAATCCAAGGTGAAGTTGAATCAGAAGAAGACACAATATGATATATATTTTCTACAACAATTCCTTCATCGCATGTAATAGGTTGATAAGGAAGAAAACTACAAAGTTAATGGGAATAGGTATGATCATGTCAGTCAGTTGGCTTAGGTTAATGTAAAGTTCGTATGGATTGTTTTTTTTCATTGATGTCAACCATTTGGGTTTTATATTTTAGATTGATGTCAACACTTAGTGATTGATGTCAACCCTTGGAGAAAGTTCGACAACGAATTTCGGTAGCACAAAGGTTTGGGTAATGGAACCAAGGTTGTTTCATGTATAATGGTGTGTGTTTTAATATATTTCAAAGTACTACTATTCTATATGGATATTAAATGTCATTCCATTTTTGGTGGTATGTGTAACATTGCATAACTCCTCACGGTTAGAGAGTTATGGCCATGAGAAGTTGGAGAACCCAGGTTTGGGTAATGGACCCAAGTTTGTTTGATGGATAATGTTATGAGTTTTGATATATTTGCAGGAAATAATACACTATATGGATAGTACATGTAATTCCATTTCCAGTGGTACGTGGAACGTCACATAAATCCTCACGGTTAGAGAGTTATGACCATGTGAAGTTGGAGAACCCTAATGGGTCATTTAGAAGCCCCAAAAGGTAAAAGTAGTCAAAGTGGTTTAAGAGATTTTAGAAGGTATATAATAAAGTGAAGTGATGAGTGTACTATAATTCAAAATGAATAAAAAATAAATTATTTAAATAGTAAAGTTAATGGAGAAATTAGAATTGGGTTAACCCTAAAATAAGGAAAGTGGGTTAAGATGGTTAAAAGGTAACCCCTTGAGGAAGTTACATGAAAGTATAAATAAGAGGAAAGGCTCACTCATTTTAAATACACTTGATAATATTGAATATCTATAGGTAAATGAGGTAACCAAAGGACATCTAAGTCAAATTTCAAAGGGAAGGTGAAGTAAAGAAGGCTGAAATTCAAGGGAGGATAAATTCTTTTGATGATGCTGTCTAAGGTATGTTATTTACAGCTCATCTCACCATTTTCGCAATACATTTTTTTATAGAATGATTCAGACCGAAATATTGGGAGGACATTGAAAAAATATATCCAATTATCTCTAATAAAAATTTCATCTTGTGGGTCGTTGCATTTTTTGAGTTAGACGCTGTGGAAAATAGGGTTTGTGGCTAGTCCTGAAAATAGTCTAAAACATGTGTTCTGGGAAAAAAATTCATAACTTCTTCATAACAGATCCAAATTCAGTGAGACCAAATGTATTGGTTAGAGTATAGTCTTTAGTATCCTATATAAAAAATTCAGATCCATACAAAAAATATTCCATGCAGGGAATGCTCTACAAGTCCACTCTTTAGAATAAGCCAGAATTCAACAAGGTATGCCATTTTTTCTATAACTCCTTTTCTGAGAGGTTAAAATTAGTGAAATCTGGTGGAATTGCATAAAATACACTAAATAAAATTGTGTAACATTTTCATATCTTTATTCATTAAAGGTACATAGTTACGATTATTCCAAGTTAGGGTTGTTGACTAATCCAAAATTAGTCATGTGAGACTAAAGTAAAGTTTGATAAAATGCTAGTCTCGTGTTCTTAAAGTTAAGGATGGTTTTCAGGTATGTGATCATATACACCAGGTCTACTACAGAGTTACAAATCAGATTTGGATGATGAAATTGATGAGGGATTTTGGTTGAGGTATGTTACAGATAGAGGTTGTATAACAGTGAGGTTGTGGCACATGGTTTGATGTAATGGTTTATGGTATTTGGTTATGGATAGTGTGATGTATTTCTAGAGAAATTGTGATGGTTATATTGGTATGTGTATTTGGTATATGGTTGAGTTACATGTTGGGTACATGGTTGAGACAAGCAGTTGATGAGTTGGCACATACATGAGGTGTATAGTTGATGATGTTGGTTTATCTTGATGAGTGATAGTTTATGTGTATTTGATGCATGATTGGTACATATTTGGTGCATGGTTGATGCACTCGTTGATGGTATAGGTTGATGTACAATTTGTTGCATGGTTGATGAACTTGTATATGGTACAAGATGATTACAAGTTGAGGTACAGGTTTTTGCATGGTTGATGAACTTGTTTATGGTACATGTTGATTACAGGTTGAGGTACAGGTTGATGCATGGTTCAGGTTGTTTGGTGTAGGTTGATTGGTACAGGTTTACAACAGTATATCTCACAGTGATAGTGTGATAGTGGTTCCATCATTCTACTTATACATCAGGGCATTTGGACATGGAAAGGACAGGTGGTTGTAGCCAAAGAACATAGGGGGTTATATCCTTCATATGGTTTTATCCAAAGAATTAGGGAGTGGGATCTTCCCTCAAGTTGTAGCCTCAGAAACTAGGGGGTTGTAGCCTTATTTTGGTTGTAGCCAGAGAATTAGGGAGTTGGATCTTCCCTCAGGTTGTATCTTGAGAAACTAGGGGGTTGGAGCCTCCTTCCAATTGCAGCTGGAAAAAAAAGGAAGTTGGTGCTTCCAATGAATGTAATTATTAAAGACATATAAGAAAAAGAATTATGTGGTTTTCTCTCGCTTTGGGTTTCCACGTAAAACATTGTTATACTGTGTATGTGTATGATTGATCATTTGTTAATTTTTTATTTACTCTACAACTATTGGATGATACTGCTACTTTGATATAACACTTGCATTTTATGGTGAAAAAGGATTAAATTTCTCTATTATTGATTCACCCTCCATCTCATTAATCCAACAATTGGTATCAGAGTAGATTCCTTTAGGAAACAATTTAACCACTGGATGGAGATAATGGATTATTCTGAGAATGGAGTACCATTATTTGATGGTCATAATGGTTTAAAGTATGAAATGTGGATCATAAGGATGATATTTTTTTTACAATCAAAGGGGCATTATATTTGGCTATCAGTTGTTACAGGATATGATAGTTCAAAAAGGGAAAAGATTGTAGCTAAGAAGGAATTGAATAATAATAAAAAAATAGCAATGGATTTCATCTTGGAAGGATTACCTAATCTGGTAATAGAAAAGGTTGGTAAATGTTCATGAGCGAAAGAACTTTGGGATAAGTTACATGACATATAATATTCACCCATCGCAGATTGAGAAAATTCCAAAGAAGATGTAGGTACAGATCAAGAAGAAATATGTTCATCATGTCAAAAATATTTAGAAGATGAAGAGTACATAATCAACAGATGTATGTTTTTTTTCTTTAATTGTGAAAAATGCACACATATTGAAATAGAATTCTATGAAGGAAATGAGACAGAAAAACAAATTGAAAAAGAAGACAATTATGAGGCAAAATTGATTAGTCATTTAGATGAACTAATAGAAGAAAACAAGTCACTCAAGAAATAATTGATGAAACAAAAAGAAAGTTTTCAATTTTTTTAAGAATCCCAACAGGTCATTGAGAAATTAAGAACTTAACTAGAAGAATCTAGAAAGATCAAAGAAAATCTTGAATATCAAAAGCAGTGTTTGGAAGCCAACATAGCAACACAGAAGGAAGAAGCATAAATGAAAGAGAAGATATTGACAGATCATATTAAGGAAAGAACTAACGATCTAAACCAACTCGAGTCAGAGTTTGGTCAAGAAGAGAAAGTACTTGAAGAAGAAATAATCACATTAAAAATTAATCTTGAAAAATTGAAGAGAACAAAAGAAGTCATGAAGTCTCAGATACTAAAGAAAGAAGAAGAGGTTGAGAATCTTGAAGAAGAATTTGTCACATTGAGAACTAAAACCATCGAGCTCAAAAAGAACATTGAAGAGACAAAAACATCTACATCGGTTATGGAGAATGAAGAAAATAGAAAGAGTTTTGCAGACGTACTCAAAGGAAGGAATCATGGTCAATCGGAGTCTAAGAAAACTATTGAAGATAAATCTTCAAGAATACCATATGTTTTCAAGCCACAAAGAAGCTTCAATCATGATCATGATTAGTCAAGGTAGGAACACTACAAAGAAGATCATTCACTCCCAGGTATGTAAATTTCTTTTATGTTCATTGTTTTTATTGTACTAATTTTGGACATAAGGTTGCAAGTTGCAGGGATTATTAAATACATTTTCAAGCAAGAAGTGCCTATGTGTCTGCACGTAACATTCGGTGTTACAAATGTCATAACTATGGACACATAGCTAGTGATGGTAGAAGCATTATCGATACTTCCATAAAAAAGTATGGATAAGAAAATAGGAAGAATAGGTGAACAAATACCAGGTACCAGAGATCACAAGATTGGCAATAAAATGAGATGAAGAAAATTCTATAGAGAAAAAGAAATATGTCAGATACAAAAAGGTTTGGAAAATAACTGAAAGAAAGGAAGGACAGGTAAATAAGGAACATGTTCAAGAGATTGTACTTTTAGGGATTGTAGTGAAAGATGAATCCACATACAGAAAGAAAGAAGTCATAGCTTAGAGAGATAATGAATCTACCAATGAATATGATGATGAATTTACCAATGAAGATGATGATGAATTTACCAATGAAGATGATGATGAATACACATCAGAGAAGGAATTGTTCTAAGCCATCCAACTTAGAGACTCCCAGGTATTATGAATATTAGACAGGGGGAGTCTATGTGATAGCTATGACAGGCCAACAAACCATCCTTCAAGTAGCTTGCAGAGTTTGAGAAGATAGATTAAGAGAAGTCAGTTAGTAGAAGGACAATTTTATGTATTAATAAAGACTTAATGATAGTATAGTGATAAATGGGTCAACATTATGGACAATTGCACAAGTAGTCTTGGACAGTATCGACAGAGATGGATTCGTAAGAACACTTAGCAGGTTTTGAAAGATATATGATAGTGGACGAGAGCATGGATTCATAGATTGGTTCAGAGAGTGGTTTAGAGACAAAGGAACCTTATCATAATGGATGATAATTACATAGGAAATGGCTCGAACCATGCTAATGGATTCCAAATTGACAAATATTTTTGGACGCATGCAATGCATACAACAGGTCACATTCAAAACATAGTAATTCTCATAAACAACAATGAAACAACTCCCTACAAACTATGGAAAGGAAGCGCGAACACCAACCTCTACATCAAGGTAACTCAAGGTAGTATTTTGTTAATTGAAATTTATGTTTATGATATTTTTTGGGATGTATTAATGACAGGTTATGCCAGAAATTTACAAAGGATATGCATAATGAATTTGAAATGTCATTACTTGGAGAGCTATCCTTATTTTTGGGTCTTCAAATATGTCAAAGCAGCCAAAGAAGTTTTATTTCTCAAACCAAGTATATCAGAGAAATGCTAAAGATGTTCAGAATGGAAGATTGCAAACTAGTTACCACTCCTATGCAAACCAGTTGCAAGTTGAGCAAAGATGATGATTCAAAGTCTATAGACCAGAGGAAATACAAGTCAATGATTGGTATATTACTATATGTGACAACATCAAGACCAAATGTAATGCAGACAGTTGGACAAGTGGCATGATTTCTAGCAACACCAAATGAATCGCATGTATTAGCAGTGAAGAGGATTTTCATATTTCTCAAAGGAACAAAATAGTTTGTATTATGGTATCCAAAAGAAAAGGATCTATCACTTATTTCCTACACAGATGCAGATTGGGAAGGTTTCATTGATGACTGACGAAGAACCATTCGAGCATTGTTCTACTTGGGTGAGTGTTTAGTATCATGGTTAAGAAAGAAACAATCATCAATATCCTTATCTACAGTCAAGGAAGAGTATATTGTAGCAACATCATGTTGTACACAAGTTCTATGGATGAAACAAAATCTGACAGATATACATGTTGAGTATGATGATCCCATTTCAATCTATTGTGATAATACAAGCGCCAACAATATCTCAAAGAACCCTGTGATGCACTCCAAGAAGAAGCACATTCCAATAAAGTATCACTTTCCACCGGAACAAGTTGCAGAGAAGAACACCAAAGTTGAATATGTGGGCACAAAAGAACAAGTGGCAGATATCTTTATAAAACTGCTTCCACTGGAATAATTTGAGTATATTTAACAGAGACTAGGAGTAATTTATACTCCAAAATGAATTCTTTTGAATGTTTATCTTATATGTCTTAGATGTACTTGAGGAAGCACCATAAATAGGACAATTTAGGTTGGGAGATCAGTTTCAGGAAGAGTTATGTTAGGGGGGCAGCCCCAGATGGAAATATACCTTTTCCATTGATGACAAAAGGGGAGATATTTATCATATGCAAAGGTAAATGCTTGGAGAGAGAGCATAGAGGCATGTTTCCAAGGGGATAAATTGTCACAAGGGAAGAATGAGTGATATGACTTCAGAGTGATACACTTTTTCAAAGGGGGATATATTATTCATATGAAGGGAGAGAGAGTAATCATAGGCTTATAAACACACAGCAAAATCAAAGGCATGTAGATAGGGGGAGAATCCCTAAGGAGAGTTCAGTGAGGGGGAGAATCCCCAAAGGGAGATACCCTTTTCCATTGATGTCAAAGGGGGAGAGATATAAACATTGATGAGGAGTATAATCATGAATGTTATCATGACTAAGTGTTGCCATCAATGCCAAAGGGGGAGATTGCCAGACAATTGGCTTAGGTTGATTGAACGTTGTTATGGATTGTTGGTTTTCATTGATGTAAACCATTGGAGAGTGATATTGTATATTGATGTCAACCATTAGTGATTGATCTCAACCGTTGGAGAATGTTCGGTAGCGAATTTTGCTAGCACAAAGGTTTGGGTAATGGACCCAAGGTTGTTTCATGTATAATGGTGTGAGTTTTAATATATTTGAAGGAAATACTATTCTATATGTATATTACATGTCATTCCATTTCCGTTGGTATGTGGAACTTCACATAACTCCTCACGGTTAGAGAGTTATGGCCATGAGAAGTTGGAGAACCCTGGTTTAGGTAATGGAGCCAAGTTTGTTTGATGGATAATGGTATGATTTTTGATTTATTTGTAGGAAATACTATTCTATATGGATAGTACATGTCATTCCATTTCCATTGGTATGTGGAACGTCACATAAGTCCTTGCGGTTAGAGATTTATGGCCATGTGAAGTTGGAGAACGCTCATGAGTCATCTAGAAGCCCCAAAAGGTTAAAGTAGTCAAAGTGGTTTAAGAGATTTTAGAAGGTAAATAATAAAGTGAAGTGATGAATGTACTATAATTCAAAGTGAATAGAAAATAATTTATTTAAATAACAAATTAAATGGAGAAATTAGAAGTGGGTTAACCCTAAAATAAGGAAAGTGGGTTAAGATGGTTAAAAGGTAACCCCTTGAAGAAACTACATGAAAGTATAAATAAGAGGCAAGGCTCTCTCATTTTAAATACACTTGAGAATATTGAATATACATAGGTTACTGAGGTAACCAAAGGATATATAAGCCGGATTTCATAGGTAAGGTGAAGTAAAGAAGGCCGAAACTCAAGAGAGGATAAATTCTTTTGATGATGCTTTCTAAGGTATGTTATTTATAGGTCACCTCACCATTTTCGCAATAATGGTTGTTATAGAATGATTAAAACTACGAAATTGGGATGCGATTGACGAAACATATCCAAGTAGTTGTGATAGAAATTTCAGCTTATGGGTAATTGTCTTTTTGGAGTTACACATGGTGGAAAATAGGGTTTGTGGCTAGTCCTGAAACTAGTCTAAAACAAGTGTTTTGGGTAAAAACACCATAACTTCTTCATAAAATATCCAATTTTGTAAGCACAAATGTATTTCTTAGAGTACATTCTATAGTATTTTGTGTACAATTTTCATATCCATATAAAAATTATTTTGTGTGGGGCATGCTCTACAAGTTCGCTCTCTAGAATAAGCCAAAATTCAACAAGGTATGTCATTTTTGCTATAACTCCTTTTCTGAGAGGTTCCAAGTAGTGAAATCTGGAAGAATTGCATAAAATACACTGAATAACATTGTGTACCATTTTCATATATTTATTAATTACAGGTACATAGTTATGATTATTGCAAGTTAGGGTTGTTGACTAATCCAAAATTAGTCATGTGAGACTAAAGTAAAGTTTGATAAAATTATAGTCTCTTGTTGTTAAAGTTAAGGAAGGTTTTCAGGCATGTGATCATACACACCAGGTCTATTACAGAGTTACAAATCAGATTTGTATTATGAAATCGATGAGGGATTTTGGTTGAGGTATGTTACAGATAGAGGTTGTATAACAGTGAGATTGTGGCAGATGGTGTTATGTAATGGTTTATGGTATTTGGTTATGGATAGTGTGATTTATTACTAGAGAAAGTTTGATGGTTATATTGGTATATGGTTGAGGTACATGTTGGGTACATGGTTGGGACAAGTAGCTGACGAGTTGGCACATACATAAGGTGTATATTTGATGATGTTGGTACATCTTGATGAGTCATATTTTATGTGTATTTGATGCATGATTGATACATATTTCGTGCATGGTTGATGCACTCGTTGATGGTACAGGTTGAGGTATAGTTTGGTGCATGGATGATGCACTTATTTATGGTAGAGGTTGATTATAGGTTGAGCTACAAGTTGGTGCAAGGTTGATGCACTTGTTTATGGTATAGGTTAATTACAGGTTGAGGTACAGGTTGATGCATGGTTGATGCATGGTTTAGTTTATTGGTACATGTTTTTTGGTGTAGGTTGATTGGTACAGGTTTACAATAGTATATCTCACAGTGATAGTGTGACAATGGTTCCATCATTCTACTTATACGTCAGGGTGGTTGGAAGGGACAGGGACAGGTGGTTGTATCCACCTTCGAGTTGTTGTTGGAGAACATAGGGGGTTGTAACATCCTTCTAGATTTAGCCAGAGAATTGGGGAGCTAGAGCTTCCCTCAGGTTGTAGCTTGATAAAATAGGGGTTGTATCCTCCTTCTGGAAGTATCTAAAGAATTGGGGATTTAGAGCTTCCCTCAAGTTGTAGCCTAACAAACTAGGTGGTTGGAGCCTCCTTCCAGTTGTAGTTGGAAAACAAAAGAATTTCGTGCTTCCAATGAATGTAATTCTTAAAGACATATAAGAAAAATCATTCTGTGGTTTTCTTTCACTTTGGGTTTCCACGTAAAACATTGGTGTACTGTGTATGTGTATTATTTCTCATTTGTTCATTGTTTATTTACTCTCCAACTATTGGATGATAATTCTACATTGATATAGAACTTTCATTTTATGGTGAAAAATGATTAAATTTCTCTATTACTGATTCACCACCCCTCTCAGTAATCCAATAGATCCTTTCTATATTATACATGGATATTACCAACATCAAGTGCTACATAAGTGATGGTCCTAATATAATTTATTTTAAGTGTTGGTCCTAGATCATACCATCAAAAATATCAGGATACAAAGTGTAGAAAGTATTAGAGGTAAGAGAATGAAATGCCTCTCGTTAAAAGGAAGCATTCAAAAGGATCCTATTTTAATGGTGGATCTTCCTCCTTAAGAACACTCACGATTGTATTTAATTGTGAACCAATATGATCCACACTAGGAATTATTTCACAATCAAAAGCTTCTTACTTACCACTATTCTCCTCTTCTAAGCAAGATGTATAGTGTTGAGTTTCCATGTCTTGTGTGTCCATATTTTCCTTTATTGTTTGACTGACCATCATTCTTATTTTTCTCTACTAGGAAGTATGAACATAAAACATTATCCAAAACAAATTCATGTTCATTTTTGGTAGATAAAAATGAGAGAAAATCACAAGTATTTTCAAAGTAGGAGGGTTAAGAATTATCTTGGGGATACAATTAGTATAATGATCTATGATGGTGACCCAAAGAATTTCTTCATGAATTTCCTCAATTGGACTAAGAGAAAACTTTTCCAAAACACAATCATGAAAAAAAATGTTAGAATCCATCTACTCCATTCCTAAGGTAGTTGTCCAATTTTTAGTCACATGACATATTTCTTCATCTTAATCAGTAGTTTCCTACATTTCCTTTGTTGGAAAATATAAAATAGGACAATGAGAACCTGGCATAACCTTTTGATAACTACAAAGTGCCTTATTATCAGGAGGAATTTTCTGTTGTTTTTGTTATTTAATCTCATAAATAATTGGAATCATATTCTATTGTTTCCACAATAACCCCCCTTTAATTTTTCTTTTATAAGTGAAATGAAAGGATCCCCCACTAAAATTTAAACTCTAATTCCTAATCCTCTACTACTATGATCCTAATGATTATTCTTCACCTACCTTGAGAGAGTTGGGGGTTTGGATATTTATTGATAATTTTTTTTGATGGAGGATTATTAACCCTCCACTACTTAATCTGGTGGTTGTGACTTAATCAAAGGTTGATATGGACAACCACTATTTACTTCGGGACTTCAGGACTTCAGAGGTTCGGAGGTCCGGGTAACTGTTCTTCCAGTTTCCATTGTAGTTGTTCAGTGTTAAAATGGTCAACATGGGAGTGCTTACGTCATGTTTTTATCTAATGGTCTGTGAGAATCTAGAGGATCTTAGATAAACTATTATCATTGAATTCGGCCTTCAATTCTTTCGGTAGTTGTTGTTTTTTGCTGAAGGACAAACTCTTGGTATGACGTAACTTGATGACATCAGTCCTGACTTGGAACTAGTTGAGTGGCTGTCATGCGTCACTTATCTTCATGACTTATGTAACCTTAACGTGCCAACTAGACCTAGACACTTGTCACCATTTGATTGCACCACGTGTCCTTGATGACGTGGATCTCTTGATGTAGAACATGTCCTCCTCCTGGATCTAATGACTATGATCAGTTCTATATCAATGGTATAGATTCATTTCATCCTTCGAGACTTTGGGTTATCCGTTCCCAATTCTCAATTCTCCTGAGGTGATCCATCTTTGATGTGCAAAATCCTAACATGATCCAACGGTTGTTAGGATTTCATCTATTTCGGGATCTCATGAATCCTTCAACCAACGACTGTGATCAGTTCTACATCAATGCTCTAGATTCATTTCTCCCTTCGGGACTTTGGGTTATTTTTTCCCAATTCTAAATTCTCCTGAAGTTAGATTCCCCTAATAAAATTAAAGCAACTTCACTTCATCTAATGATCCATTTTTTACGTGAAAATATCAACACGATCCAACGGTTTTCAGGATTGCGGTTATTTTAGGATCTCGTGAATTCTTGATCCAACGACTATGATTAGTTCTAGATCAATGGTCTAGATTCATTTCGACATTAGAGACTTTGGGTTATTTCTCTCCCACTTCCCAATTCTCCCGAAGTGAGATTCCCCGATTAAACCTCAAGTAACTCCTAGATATGACAGTCCTGGTTTGTCTCTAAATCTACATCAATGGACAATATTTTCCCTTGAATATTTTGTAGTTTTACTGTGAGTATTTCAATCCTGATCGCATTTCTGCAATGTTCTTTGCCTTCTAAGATTTTTGTATTTGTACTTGGATTCGAACTAATCGATATAATTTATATGTTGGGAATTCGATCCCAATGGTGTTTCTACATTTGCGTTGATCTCGTGAAATCTAATACGTGGCCTCTCCTGAGTTGTAGGTAGATCCCTCTGCATGTTGTTCATAAAAATTCATCATCACATCATAATGACATCGGCTATTGACATCAATGATAACACATCAATGAAAATATGTCCAACAATCTCGCCCCTTTGGCATTGATGACAACCTTTTTCTTTTTGAAATTTCTTCCCTTATAAAGTTTGTTCCCCTTTGACAACAATGGCAGAGGGGATCTATCTTATCTCCCCCTGTGGAAATTATCCCACTGACCATGTGCCCCTTATGATATGTTTTTATGGTTTTTAATGAGGTTTTTTAATTACTCCTAATTTATTTTGAAGATTTTCAAAAGTAGTCTTGGGAAAGGGTTTTGTGAAAATGTCTGCAATCTGTTCTTTGGTGTTTACATGCACTATTTTAACTAATTTTTGGGTAACCTTATCTAGTAGGAAATGGTATCTAATTGGGATGTGCTTGGTTATAGAATGCATGAATGGATTTTTAGAGATACTTATGGAACTAGTGTTATCACAGTTAATAGTAGTGGGATTATTATAGCTTATTTGTAGGTATTCTAAAGTTTGCTTCATCCAAAGAACTTGTGTGCAACAAGATGCATAATAAATGTAGAGAGTGATGTGGATGTTTTCTTCTCGATTAACCATTCTACCATACTTTTTCCTAAGAAAAATGCTCCTCCACTGGTGCTTTTCCTATCATCTATGCTACCGACCCAATCTGCATTAGTATATGTAGTTAGATTGAAGTCTTTATATTTTTGATACTGTAATCCAAGTTCTAGGGTGCCTTGATGGTATCTAAATATTATTTTTACTACTTTCAAGTGAGTTTATTTAGGTGAAGAATGAAATCTCCCCACAAGTCATATAGCCTACATAATGTCAGGTCTTGTTGTTGTTGTATAGATCAAACTTCCAACCATTGATCTATAAATGGTTTGGTCCACTTTTGGTGAGTCGTATTCTAGGCTTAGTTTACATCTAGTGACCATGGGAGTAATCATAGGTTTATTGTCTTCCATTTGAAATTTCTTCAAAAATTCCTTGATATATTTGGTTTGGGAAATGAATATTCAATTTCCTGTTTGATTTACTTGTAAACCTAAAAAAAATGACAGTTCTCCAAGCATAAACATTTCAAACTCTTCGTGCATTTTGGTTGCAAATTTTCTTCTTATAGTGAGATTACTCTCAAATATGATGGCATATACATATACCACCACAACAATCATGTTTTGATCCTCAATTTTCATGTATAGGTTGTTGTCAGTAGTCCCTCTCTTGTATACTTGTTTTTGTAGGTACTAATCAAGCCTAGAGAACCATGCTCTGGGGCTTGTTTAAGACGATATAGAGCTATTTTCTAGCATGCACACATAGCCCTAATTTTCTGATAACATGAATCCTTTTGGTTTCTCAACATAGACTTCTTCTTCTAGTGCTCCATTAAGGAATGTTGACTTGACATCCATCTGATAGATTTTGAAATTTATGAAGCATGCAAATGCCAAGAACATTCTGATGACCTCAATTCTTGCTACTGGAGCAAAAGTCTCTTCAGAATCAATATCTTCCACTTGGGAATATCATTCTCACACTAATATGGAATTGCTTTTTATAATTTCTCCATTTTCATTTAATTTATTTTTGAAGATCCACTTGGTTCCTATCACATTCTTGTCCTTGGGTCTTGGAACTAGTTCCCAAGTCTTATTCTTCTCTATTTGTTCTAGTTCTTCATTCATTGATTTTATCAAATATTTACTTTTGACAGCTTATTTAACTGAATTAGGTTCTATTAGGGATAAAATTTCTTTTTCTAAGTCAAAAGTGAGTCTCCTTCTTCTTTCCACTGCTGCACTTTTATCTCCAATAATCCGTCTTTCAGGATGATTATTTTGAACTCTTTTCGATGGAGCTCTTGGAAAGGGTGTTTCTCCATTGTCTTGTTTATCAATATGTGGTTCATTTTCCTATGTTTCATTATTATCATCTTCTTTCTGATATTCTACATCATCATCTTCCTGCTGAGCTTCTACATCATCATCTTCTTGTTGATATTTTTTATCAATGCCTTGGGATATGCTTTTTTTTAGATCATCTATATTTACATTGACACTTTCCACTGTCTTTGGTAATCTAATATTATAACATATGTATTCTTTCTTATTAGGTTAATATCCTAAAAATATTCCTTCATCATATCTTGGATCAAACTTTCCTAGGTTATCTTCATCATTTTCTATGTAACATTTACTTCCAAAAGTTCTAAAGTGTTTTACAGATGTTGGCCTTCCAAACCGTAGTTCATAAGGGGTTTTGTAATTGTTGGGTCTCAACTAAGTTCTATTAAGTATGTGTATTTTTGTGTATATTTCCTCTCTCTAGAATTTTTCTGGAAGTTTGGATTCATTTAGCATGGTTCTTGCAGCTTCTTGAACTCTTCAGTTTTTCCTTTCTACCACTCCATTCTGTTGAGGAGTCTTGGGAGATGAAAACTGTCTTTTGATACAGTGATTTTCACATAATTGAATGAACTCTTTAGAGGTGAATTCTCCTCCATTATATGATCTTAGATATTTAATTTTTACATCTGTTTCAATTTCTACAAGGGCTTCGTATATTTTAAATTTCTCAAAGGCTTCTGATTTTTCTTTTAAAAATAATACATAGGTCAATCTTGTGGAATCATAAAAAATAAAAATAAAATATCTCTCACCACAAGTACTTTTGGTTATGGTTGGTCCACATAGATATGTGTGAATAAGATCTAATGGTTTTGTTTTGGAATTCTCTTTTTTTTTTTTAACCTAACTCCCGTCTACTTTCCTATTTGATAATGTTTACAAATAGAATCTGAAAGCTTAATCAGTTTTTGGTAGGTCCCTAACTACCTTTTTTTTGTTGGATTTGATCAATTTGTCAAATATTAAATGTCTCAACCTCCTATTCCATAGCCAACTTTCATCTACTTGACTTAAATAACATTTTTCTTCTTCATCTATATTAAGGATGTACACATTGCTAGATGTTCTCGGTGCAACTACCACTAGCTTTTTAGTGTCCTTTTTCCTAATCTCAGATTTATGAGAATCAAAAGTAAGTATGTGACCATGATCAAATATCTGACTTGCACTTAGGATACTTTGTTTGATGTTTTATACCAGAAGTATATCTTCTTCTTTGGTTTTATTATTTCCTAAACTAATAATGCCTTTTCCGAGTATCTTGGCTGACATGTTATCTCCAAACATTACTTTTCATTTTCCTTTCTTATTTAACTTGATAAATATACTTTGATCTCTAGTCATGTGTTTGGAACATCCATTTTCTATATACCACTGGAATGCTTGATTTCTTGGATATAAGGCTACATTTCACTCTGTTTTCTTTTTCTTCCATTCTTTTTTATTATAGGAAATATTTTTCTTTTTATCATATTTTGGTAATCTCCATTCACTGTTTTTATGGCCATAGTTGTTTCATTTTTTGAATTCTCTATTGAAGTCTTGCAAAGGATAAAATGAGTTATAGTTTCTCTTCTCTGTATTGTACTTATTTTTCTTATATCTTTGGACATTTCTTCATTTTTTTTGTGCATAAGCTTTGAAATGTATTGCCTTATGTCCAAAATTATTGAAAGAGTAAGAATATCCATTAAATAGATATTTAGGGGAATTACTTTTGATGATTATATGTTTCTTGTCATCTTTTACTGTAGTAGGGAGTATTTATTTATGTTTATGTGTAATAGTTTCAATAGTATCATCTTTTCCTTATTATCTTCTTTTCTTAATGAGTTTTTCAGAGCATCTGCATAACTGATTGGTTTCTTGACCGATCCTCGATATGTATAAGTTGAGTCTTGAGTGTATCCCAAACTATTCTTATTGCGTGGTGACCTTTGACTACTAAGAATTTCATACAAGATCTTTGAACTATTTCCAAATTATGATCCCTTCTTTTCTTTCTCAATTTCATTTTTTAGCATCTTAATCTCATCTTCTAGCTTCTCACATACTTGTTTTTTATCATTACTTTGTTGTACGATGACTTCTTCGATTTTATTAGCTTCCAGGTGTTAGAGTAATATAACTATAGGTAATTTTTTTATGTAGATATATATTTTGGAAATCTATTGGTTAGGCTTAGTCTATGAATCACTAGGTGTCATAGCCTAAAAAACATGTTTATCCAAGTAACCATTTAGTTTTTGGAGCTTGATGACCAAAAATAAGTATGGAATTTTCGGGAGATTTTTGCATATCAATTCATGTTTAGAAAATATTGTGTACCACACCCACGACGGGGCATAAACATTTTCTCTTTTCTTAAAGGACAAATTCTCCATCCATGGTTTCTAATTTGGAAAGTTGGGGAACCAATCCGATCTCTTGGTCAATGATCTCTGATTCTAGAGCCAAACGACTCTCTAAGACCATGATGGCCTCGTTCTTAAATTAAATGTAGAATCTTTCAACTTATCGGTGCAGGTCTAATGGTACTCGCGACCTTCCCCTTTTTTCGCTTGCGAAATCTCCGAGTTTGGGTGCTAGACCCTTTTCTGATAAGCCCTTCCTTGTCATGACCTTGGGCAATGACCTCACGTAATCCACATGATTGTGGGCATGGCCAAGGGTGGTTTGATACCAACTAATTTTCGCCCCACAATTCACCTTGAGCCTCCATGTGTCCTTTGTCCAAAATCGTGGTCTAGATTGCGGCTCACCTTCAACTTTTTAAATTTCACGCACCTTCGGTCCTTGTGATGCGACGAGACCATCGATCTTATGACCTTGATGGTGCTTTTGAACTGACGGATCAGATCTATCCTTTCTGAATATACAAATCAGATCTAACCTTTCTAAATCAACGAATGTGATTTATTTTGCGATTCAGTTTTCGAGAGTTTCAACTATCAACTTTCGCTTCCTCCATCAGTAGCTATCTTCCAGAGTGGAAGAACTATGGACACCTGTCCTTAACAAACAGATAGTTCTGATGAACTTCAGATCTTCGAACTTCAACAGTTCTTGCTCCTTCATTCACCCTTTTCTGTCGGAGTGCTCCGTACCCAGACTTGTATATCGGACACCACGCGTCTACTCCGATCAACAGTCTACATATTCTCTCCACAAACACAAATATCTGGAGTGAATCCTTCCAGAGTGTCAGATATTCTGACACCTGTCCTCTCCAAATCGATGGCCCTAGTCCTCTTTGGGACTTTGACACTTTTTAACCAAGACCAGATCAGCGGTCCTTCGACCTCCTCCTCGATCAACGATCGAGATATCCTTTGAGAATTCGATTCTTTCACCCTCTTCTTTCCTTTGGAGTGCTCTTTACCTAGAGTTCTAGATCTGGTGCCACACTTCCACTTTCAAATCAATGGCTATCGTCTGCTTCAAGACTTCAGCCTTCGGAGATTTAAAATATCAATTTCCCCATGCTCTACTTCTCCTGGACCATTTTATTGGGAGTTCACGATCTGATGACATGTGTCTTCTCGTAGATCGACAAATCCCAGCTGCTTTGGTTATTCGGGGTTCAATGATTTCAAACTTTACTCCATTTTCTCCTGGAGTACTTTCACCTAGAGTTCACGATCTTTCTCCACGTACCCTTTGGATCTGACGGTCCAGAATCTCTTCGGATATTCGGCTCTTCGGGCTTCGGGAGTTTCAGACTCCTATGGACTCGTTTATCCCAGAGTTCTTTCACCCGAAAGTCATGGATTTCCACCACGTATCCTTTTGCAACAAACAGTTTCTATCTTCTTCGACTTTCGGGGCTTCGGGAGTTTGTCACACTCCCCACTTGGAAACCTCGGAAGTAGTTTTCCCTAAAGTATCTGATCTATCGACACGTATCTCCTACCGACTGACAAACAAGATCTACTTTAGGTCTTTACCCAGAGTCCACAGACTTATGCCACCTCTCCTCTGGATTCAACGACTGACGTTTACTTCGGATGATATGACAGTTGACGTTTTCTTTGGGTATTTACCCAGAGTCTATAGGTTTATGCCACCTATCCTCTGGATCTGACGCTTGAGATTTACTTCCTTCTCCTTGATGATGGATGGTCCCAAAATACTTCGGGACTTTAGGACTTTGGTAAGTGTTGAGTCTCCATTTTGACACTTCTAATACCCTCTATTACCCCCTATCCGAGCCTATTTTACCCATGTTATGAGTATAAAATTGATCATTACCTCCATAGATACCCTTAATGACCTTGTTCATGTGCATAGAGAGGTAACTTATGGTTAAGGCATGTTTTGTTTGATTTTCTTGAGTTAATTCGATTAAAATAGTTGATTTTGCATGATCCTAATCATTTGATCTTAAGCAACATTGATACGGTACCAACAAAACCACATAAGATTGATTCGGTACTACCCTGTGTTATTCCGGTACAAGCCTGTTCTATTATGGTACCAATGTGACTGTGTTTATTCCAGTACTAAACAACTACTTATAGGATTTCAGTACCAGCATTCTGGTACTAGATTTTCATCTCGATTTTCGAGCCGATGACATTGGATATCAAAATTTGTGGACACAGGTTTTTTCCAAAGAGGTGTTTTCATTTGGAATCGCCAGCCATAATCTCCATATCGCACACGTGTGGACCCCCATCTTAGGGGGAACGATCCATCCTCAATCTTTGCCAATTTTCCAAAAATTCTAAGATCATGCCTAGATTCGTGGGAACAACATTTCCTTGATTAGATAATGGTTGTACTCGACCTCCATTGATGGAAAATTGTTTTGATTTAGATTGGATTTTCTAGATACAAATTTTTAATGTAAAAATCATATAAATTGAGTGATGGCTAAGCCAAAAGGGAGAGGAATTAGTATGTTGAAAATTGGATTTCTGAACCAACTCTTTTTGTAAATTCATTTGTTGAAGATCAATGGAAGTTTGAATTCAAGGATCCTGTGTGTCTCTTAGAATTTAGCATTTTCTGATCTAAAATCTTCCATGTTGGCATCGGCAAGGGCCACCGATATAGCTTGGTAAGCTCATTGTAAATTATTAGTATAGATTTCTATTTTTTGTACTTGTTGTTTTGATTTCATTTATGATTTCACTATTAGAATTGATTGCAAAGTGTGGCAGAACATGAGCAGTTGGGAGTCCATCATTGACATTAAATAAGCCATCAAATGGAACATCTCATTAAGACTTATGTTCCCTGTGTAGGAATGTGTTACACATTATTTTCGTCATCCCTATGATCATTAATGATGTAAACCTATCTGTTGCCTTCAGAGGGGTCAGTGGCCTAAGTTCCTAAAGAGAGAAGGGAGAATAACTTTTCCTGAGAAAAGAAATTGCTTTTTCCTATGTAAAAACCTTATAAAAAGGGAAGTTTGCAGGTTGCTATATAGGCAGGATGTGAGAATAACCCATTCTCGCAAGTTTCACTATAGCCAGGGTACAAGGTGTTCGCAGGTTGCTCTATAGCTAGGGTGCGAGAATTCCAACACGTGGGAAAAATGAGCGGTTTCTCGAATCTTCTAGAAGGAAAAGATTCTATGGTGAGGTGGCATCCGAATGGTTTGGATCTTACTCGCTTTCATGATTTAGTGGGATCATCCTAACCTCCTCACCTTATCTTCTTCAACTTATAAAAGGAGAGGAGTTCTCATGGAGAAAGTTAGCTTGAGCTTGGGTTAGCTTTGTTTATTCTTGAGCTTATTGGCTTTGGCTTGGTTAGAGTGGCTTTGAGATTTGCTTTGTCAAGATAGATTGTGAGTAGCTATCAGATATATGGTCTCAGAATCCTTGGAGCAAGAAGTGTGTGGGGAACAAAGGACAGTTGGAAGGGACCTTACGACATAAAGGCAATGGTTGTAATCTCTCTTTCACATTTAATATGATACAGTAATATGATTCTTTCCTATAAAGCTTGTTGTGTTTTATTGTATGATTCCTTGATCACATACATAGGTTTATATTGAGTTTATGTTATTGCTATGACTTTTGGTTGGTTGGGTTATTTTGCAGGATCATCATTATATGAGCATTGGAACGGAGTTAGGGTGGCAATGGCGAGAGAAAGCGACATTTAAATGGTATGTCACCCATCCCTCTTTAGTTAGTAAATTCAATATCTAAAACTTAAAAAAAGCGTCATATTCTGTCCTGTTTTGTTCTAGATCTAGGTGGATCTAGGGAGATTGGTTTGTGTCCACACTTACGGATTAATCCTAAAATAGAATGAAGTAATTTTCTAGAATTGCAAGATTGTAAGATTGTATTAAATTTTTGTTTGTGTTGATTTTGAGGAGTGTGCAGAATTAGATAAGAATCTCTTGCAAGTTTGATGTGAGTTGTTATAGGAAATGAGATAAGACTTCGTATCTCACCTTCATGCACCATAGAATGAAGCCTCTCAATTATATTGACAATTTTTTGTACTACACGAGTTTGATTGGAGTGAATAGAGTTATGATTTCTTTTTGTTTAAGAGTGAATTGTTGATTATTGTTCTCAGTTGCTACAGGGAACAAGATATGATTTCATCTCTTCTTTTCACAAGCCTATAAAGAACAAATATGTTATGTGAGTAAGAGCCTTTTCAATTCAGTGTTTTCTTGATCATTTTACTATGAGCTTTATCTTTTTTTATTGTTGAAGTGTGCCCAGATTTGCTTGTTAGTTGTTATTAAGGATAGTAGCTACAAATAACATATTCAAAGTCCATATTTCCACTTCATGATCTTTTAAATGGCCAAGGAATTATCTGAGAAAAATCTTTTGAGTGCATGATTGCAAGTTTTTCTTTCGAATTTCTGAATTGTGTGAAGAGTGTTATCTTTGAAAACAAAGTATTTTGTTATTGATGGTTTTGTTATCTAAGATATACTAAACAAACATAGGAACCTATCTGTTATCGACACATATAGTGCATAAACTCTACTGATTATGAATCCTGGTTGATAATCTATGTTTGGTAATAAATTATGCAAATAATTGCACTAACAGTAAGTCCACTCTCCTGCATGTGCAAAGCACTAAGGCTCGGGTACATTTCTTCGATCAGATGGTTATTACTCCTTTGTTCTATGATCCAACGACCATTTTATCTCCTCCTCTTGAGATTTTGATCTCTTCTGACTTAGAATATTTTCTAAGTGTTCAAAGGCCTCGACTTTTGCTCCTCCTACGGGTCCGTCTCTTTGACTTTGTCTGCATGCATGAAAGTCCTATCGCCTATGAGCTTGATTCCCCTTGAAGATTTCTCCTTCCCATGCACTCCTTGTGTTTCAAGGATCTCTTCAAACTTATATTGAAGGCCAACAATGATTGAAAGTTCATAGAAATTGTGGGGTTCAACCTCCGCCATCAGGGGAGTGCTCGCTCGACTCTAGTCTAATCCCAGTTGTTGATCTTCCATTCCCGATGATAGCAACGATGTAGGTTTATCGTGGCCATTAACTAACATGTCTACTATCAGGTTCTTATTTCATGGGTAGTTCTGGTAACTTGACTATCATCTGCCTCCCAAATCTGGTGGTCGGGATGGTTCCCGGGCATCCTCAGATCTAAGGCTCAGGGTTAGCTTCGGGACTTCAGAACTTCAGGGATTTTACCTCCCTTACAAAAAACTTGCTCAGTTCCCTGAACTCACGAAGTCCAAATGAATCCAGGGTTAACTCCCATACTCTTTCCCGTACCCAACAATCAAAATAGACCGTGGCTTCTTCCAAACATATTTTGTTTGTTCGTCTTTCAAGCAAGGGACCCCCCCCTTTTTCGATACTTCAACCTCACTGTTGTTCCTAATATTTGTTACCTCTAAAAGGATTAATATCTTTGCACTCTTTCTCTTGAACTTAACGCTTGGAATAATCCTTCCGTGCACCCCTTACGCTCATTCCTCAAATCTAGAACTTAAGTGGTTCTCAATCTCTGCCTACCTCGCAGAGAGCCTGTGAATACACAAACTATCTCTCCTATGTTTTAACAGTATCCCTCCTCCAAGGGACTTCAAACAAGTAGGAGTTTGGACATGCATACGTGAAACTGTGACCAATATCGGCAAACTCACAGTTCATGGATCTAGTTTAAGCCACCACAGGGCGCAAGCATTTACGAATACAAAACATGTCCAATTCATATAATTTATTACTTTCCTAATTACACCATCAAGTAGACACAATAAGGGATACAGTATAAATCATTAAGAAAGCATATCCATCCCTGGGTCATTCACAGTATATCTAATTTTATTACACAATTACAACTCAATTTCACAGGGTATGAGAATACTTATCTATTACAAGTTGCATCCAACTAACTGACTATGGGTGTGTGACTTTCCACCCAACCATAAGCTCAGAGGAATTCATTCTTATCACTTTGGCTACCCTGTGCCGATCCATGATATCACAGGGAATTTACGTGATCTCTCAGAGAAAACTCTCTTTGTCACAATGACCCTCTGAGGTTTATTAGATGCTTTGCCAGCATCAAGCTCATGTTCGGTCCTTTAGGTCGTGTTATCTACACTTCCTTTTGGTTATTTCATCCCATTTTCTATATTGTGCTCTTGTCTGGTGTCTCCCCTCTTTCTGTATGTATGTATGTATCTTACCTTCCCTCCTTTGGAAGGTTTCTAACCTATCTTGTTCCTTCTCTCAGAAAGAAGCTTGGGTCTGCAGGTCTCTGTGGTACTTCGGGCTGAAATTCTGTAGCTAGACCATGCTTCCATTCATGGGGGTGGTTGATGATTAAACCACTAGTCCATTCTTCATTAATTGATTTCCTTCCTCTAGAGATATCATGGCTCGTACTTCAAGGCTTCACCCCCCATCAGTTAGTTATGGGCAATTTAACAATAATACATTTACATCGTCCACATGCCTTAGCATTGAAATCCCATTTTATGATTAATTACAAGCTGGGGGAAACATGGATGTTGCAATTCCCTCCCCCTTAAAGGAACATTGTCCTCGGTGTTCTTTCTCAAAAACATCTATCATACCTTTCTCATTCAGTTGTTTTAGAAATCTTGATCCTTCTTTTTCGGTCAGGTCCTTTTCTAGACCATTAATATTCATCACCTACTTTCAATAATTCTTGGATGATAAGAACATTAATCATAGTCTTATGATAAAACATTGCATAAAAATTTCTAGGAAAATTTCATAATCTTAGCACAATAATTATCTGCGCGGTTTGTGGATGTGTATCCACATGGTTGTCTTGTTATCCAGGCTCATTGTTTTTCATTTACATACTCATTGTGTGTATGATCCTAATCAATAGTTTACAAGAAATATCAAGGTCTCACCTTCCTTCGAGTTACTCACCCTCCAGTCCCAAGCTCAGGCATCCCCTTCTCTACTATATAATCCCTCGGGTGATCCATCTTACCTTGCCAAGGTTTTCTCTCACAGGAAGAAATACCCATCATGTGCATGATACCAATCAATAGTTTACAAGAACTATTAAGGTCTTATCTTCCTTGTGGTCACTCACCCTCCAGGCCCAAGCTCATGCATCCCATTCTCTGCTATATAGTCCCTCGGGTGATCCATCTTTCCTTGCCAACGTTTTCTCGCACATGAAGAATTCCAGAGACTTTATCAAGCCTTACAGTCAAGGTGTCCCTCATACTTGCTCTGTTGAGGCATCCCTTTGGCTTATGTTACCTCAACACAATATATTCTAGGCGATCATGACCTACCACGGGGTTATCATGGCTCAATAGTTTCCATTTTTCATTCTTTTCAACTTGACATCCTTCCGACTCAACGAAAGTTAGGGACGAAGGTTACTCTCCTTATCCTGGAACATAAATAGATAGGGACGGAGGTTACTCTCCTTCTCCTGAGTCAGTCTATATTTCTTGCGATCATAACATACTCTTTTTCACAGTTCTTCCTCGAACCCGAGAGCTCAATATCTCATCTCTACACTCGTCACAGATCTTTTCCTTTCACCTGTATCATAGGCATACACAAATTCATGAGACATCCTTATAAATTTTAAATTCAGATTTTCCTTGTAAATTTGTCACCTACAGATTTTCAATTCCACATTTTATTTTCATATTTGTTCTGCACATGAACCAGATTCATAATTATGGGACATTCCTTCCCATAGAGGTTTGTCTTAGTATGCAATTGGTCTTCCTTATGGGATTACATCGTTGCCATATCGAAGACCCCTTTGCTTCCCGCACTTTCAACTTCAATCCGCCAAATAAATTGTTTTTTTTCCATGCACATACATTTTTATTGCACCTTTATAACATCATCACAAACAATTTCATAATTTTGCATACTAACAATCAAATTCACTTTCTCAAAAATGAAATACCATTCCTTGCAGTTTGGTTCAGTAGGCAATTTCTCTTCCTTATGGCCTTACAATACCACCATATCCAAAACCCATTTCCTCTCTGCAATTCATTCTTTACACAGCCAAACAAGTTGTTATCCTCTCATGCATCCATGTATATATATCTATATTCAAAACCATGTATACTAACAGTCCATCACATCTATATAAACATGAAAAGGGAATCCCATTCCTTGTCTATGGATCGTTTCATACCAAACCTTTCAAAATGTAATTCAACATTTCAAAGGATTTTAACAAATGTGCCAATCTTCATGGCCACATTCATACCCAATGCACTCTTACATTGTTTTCAAGTTCACCACACTTTATGATTGGTTCTTGGACATGGTGTGTTGGAATTTAACCAACCTTTTCCTCATATGGCTTATCCATTTTATTTCATTCTTATCACAGGACCATACTTCCTACTATAGGTCGATCACGACCCCCAAATCAGTACACATGAACTCAAAAGTTTCACATGAATTTTAAGAATTCTTCCTCCATTAATAACTAGGTTGCCAACACTCATGGACACCCAATTTTTTTTTCCTTCAGTGCTTACATAATGTAAGTAAAACATTGGAAGGTCCTCCTCTGTCAATGGGAAATCCATTGTCTATCCTTTATGAAAAATATGCATTTCCTTGAAGCAATTTCATGCAATGTGCTAACTAGGAACACCTTTATTCCCATAGAACCATTCCCCATGACCACAGTCTAATGCAGAGTGATAAACTCTACCTTTCTTGATTGGGCCAAATGGACTCTATTTTCTCTCCACGTGATCGAGAGTTGTTACCTCGAATCTATTTGTTTCAGCGCTATCCTTTTCAGTTATTTTGTCCAAGCGTTATGATCCTGGCCACACCCGTTTCTTGCAAATCAATGGTGCAGATTCATCTTTCCCGAGATATAATGATTGCAAGGGATTGTAGAACCTCAATAGGCTCACGGTTTAATTCTCCTTTCCATCCCCACAATGAATATGGGTCATCCAATCTATGATTGGACCCCTAAACTAAAAAAAAAACTATATTGAGTTTAATTTACAGGTATAGGTCCTAACATTAATCTGCGTACATAAGTTTTCCATGCAATGAATACGAGTCATCGATCTTATCCCTAGATTGACTCTAAACCACACAATTCCAAACACAACAATCCCAACATAGAAGTATTTGTCCGAGAATCTAGACGGAGAGCAGAGCCTCGATTTCCCAAATTCAATCACATAACCTAATCACTGTATGAGTTTATGTGGCATCAGCGCATGGGTTCCTTGCACGTCCTCCCACCGATTGTTCACAGATCAATGGTTCACAATGATTGTGGAATCCCCAATATGTTCTCTCTTTATCGGACAGTTAAATATACATAATCTGCAAAGTTCTCACCCAACTCCTTAATCATGGTCATCGATCATCCACCTCAATGAGATCAATGGTATCGGTTGATTGCAGACCATGAACTAGCATGCTCGTTAATTCCTCCTCCATTCTCTGCAATCAATACGAGTCGTCTGATCTATGATCAAACCCCAAAATCAAAACAAATCTACATTGAATTTAAATTACGGGCATAGCCTCCGTCGTTAACCCGTGTGCCCATTCGATATCCGCAATGAATTGTTGGACAACTGNACTTGCTGAGAGCACCAACTCTCTGTTTTTCTCTAGCACCCACTAGAAGGAAGCACCAACTCCCTGGTTTCTCTAACACCAACTAGAAGGAAGCACAAACTCCTTGGTTTCTCTAGCACCAACTAGAAGGAAGCTTCAACTCCCTGTGTTCAAGCACCCACTTGAACCTCTGAGGACACTAGTCCTCCCTAGCACCTCCCTTCCACCCTAGATTATGAATATGAAATACTGAAACCTATTATAGTGATATAGTGTTCAATAACAGCTTACCAGTCTCATCACTGTTCTGCAAGATTTTTCCACTCAGACTTCCTCGTTGTCTTCCAGCATGCATTCACTTCCCATTCTGTTCTTCTACCTTTTGTGCTCTGTGTGAAATTCCCATTCAATGCACGTTTTTTTTCCTATCCATTTCAGCTGCTACACCACCCCTTTTCTTCCTCACACATGCATTACTTCACCTCAGCAACAACAACCTCATCACTTCTCTGTTCCATGTACTTATAGATTTTGTGCACCTTGTGCATGCAATGTACCCAATGCCTCTGCCTGCTCACACCATGTTCATCTCCTCTACATCTCGAGTGCTTTGTCTGATCATCATGGTAACCCTTCAACTTCTCTGGCGGTTTGCCTACGCGTTCAACATCACTAGATGTCATGCTGAGATTCCTCAGCATCTCTGGCAGTTGAGACTCTTCGTCTTCTCTATCTTAGATGAGCTTATCCTTTCTGTTTTTAGCTACAGACTTCAATCCCCTTCCATCTGTCAATCACCTGTATCAATAATCCTCAATCAACTGGAAGATTCCTTGAGACTGCTCATCTTATTTGGTGATCAAACTCAATCCTCTTCGAGTCCTTTGGCAGAGATCATCATTTGTTTTAGTTGTTACACTGGGAAGTGAAAAATAGCCCTGCGATCTTGTTCAACTTCACCTGCACCATTGGATTGAATTCATAGAAACTTGCATTTACTTCACCATTTTGTACTTTGGCATTTCGGGATCCTTGTGGTAAATATTTTGTTACACTCCATGTCTCGATCCCTGAAACTCCGAAATGGAGCTTATCTAAACTGACTCCTTCCCTTCGCGTGACCACCGACGGTGACCACAGGCTTTGCCAAAAGGCGCTTCATATTTCGCGAGTTTATAAACTTCATCATGTCTGATTGACAGTTTAAATCTCCATAGATTCGACGGTCCAAATCTTATCGCGATCTCGCATCTCGCGAGTTTCCACACCATGCTCCGTTGACTCCAAGTTAGCGAAATTCCAATCGCTTGCCACTTGTCCTATGATTCGATGGTCTAGATCTGATCTTGATTCAATAGCTCAGATCATATTGCGATTTTGGGGTTCATGACTTCGGGACTCCTATGGTAGGAGTTCTTGACATCTCCATCTCCCGATTTCTAAAACTCCGAAAGGGAGTCGGATCAACGGTCCACATAACCCCCTGATATGGACGGTTGGCGGTATTTCATTCTTTCGCATTTCATGATTTCAAAACTCCTGTGGTAGGACTTCTTGACATCTCCGTCTCCCGATTTTTGAAACTCCGAAATGGAGTTTACTTCAGGGTTTTTCATTTTGGAAATTCGCCAGGTTAGGGAACTCCATTCCTTTGACTTCCCAGTCAGTGAAATGACGATCTATGTCCACATGTCCTACTCGTAAATGGACGATCCTCCTTGTTTCGAGATTTTGTACGCTTGCTTCTCCTTGTAATTTAAAGAATGTGCAGGTTCTCCTTGATCCAACGATGGTCGGATCTCGTGCTTGGATCTAACGCCTAAGATCTGTCCTCCTCTTCAGCGCGCTCTTCTTGTCTACATTCAGATCTGATGGCCATCAGGAATTCAGGATGGGATCCAACGATCACTAACGCTTCTCCTCCCAGGCTTACGCATCCTCCTTACTTGGGAGAATTTCTAAGTGTCAAAGGCCTCGACCTTTGATCCACCTGAGATCCTGAGTACACTATCTCTCTTGAGCTTTGGTAGTGAGTTAACCTCATCCCTGGTGCACACCTATGCACTGCGTTCGACTCTTCTCTTATTCCTCCTGAGCTTACCTTTTCCTTGTTTTTCCTTCGCTGCATACTCTGATCTTTCCATCAATGACAAGCACATACTGCCTGTAAAGCATGCCAACAATCCTCTGCACTATCTCTTCTGATCTTATCGAGCTTTCTCTGCAACGTCTTCCCAAAATACTTCTGGTGCTCGTCTGTTACATTCTTCTTGTACTCAAGCCATCATTGTTGTTGTACTTGCCATCAATGACAAGCATACGCTTCCTATAAAACATGCCAACAATCTCCCCCTTTGGCATTGATTGCAACAAAGGAGCCCAAATTCTTTTCTCCCCCTTTGAAATCAATGTCAAAGAAGAGACATGCTCCCCCTGAACTGTTGCACTAATTTTAGGAGGAATTAGATATTCAAACAATACAAAACTCCCCCTAACAAGATGGACTCTTTTAGGTGTGAGACGAAATGACACCTAGCTTCTGTTTGAGATATTCAAAAGGTGTCTTGGCTAGGGGTTTAGTAAATATGTCTACAATTTGTTCTGTAGTGGGAATGTAATGGACCTGAACAATATAATTGGTGACCTACTCTCTCAGAAAATGATATTTTATGGGAATATGCTTGGTCTTGGAGTCGAAGACAAGATTTTTAGACACACTGATGGCACTAGTGTTATCACAATGAATTGGGATCGGTGCAGTGTATTTTACCTCCAAGTATGCAAGTGTCTGAATCATCCATAATACCTGAGTGCAACAGGTAGCAAAAACAATGTACTTTGCCTCTATGGTTGATAAATAAATGGAGTCTTTCTTTTTACTAAGCCATGCTACTAAAGAATCACCCAGGAAGAATGCTCCTCCACTGGTGCTTTTTCTCTCATCGAGACAATTTACCCAATCTGCATCTGAGTAAGCAGTTAACTGAAAATTATGATTTCTGGGATACCACAGACCATAAGTCAATGTTTCTTTTAAATACCTGAATATCCTTTTGACAACTTGCAAATGACTTTGTTTAGGTTCATCCTGATATCTTCCTACCATTCCTACAACATGCATTATGTTTGGGAGAGATGTTGTGATGTACAACAGGCTTCCTATCATTGATCGATATGAGCTTTGATCAACATCAGGTGAATCATCATCCTTGCTTAATTTACATCCAGTTACCATAGGTGTACCCACAGGTTTAGAATCTTCCATTTGAAACCTT
>SNQJ01S0000923.1:0-38403 GCA_010110895.2 Picea sitchensis
ATTACAAGTCTTCTTCATTTTTAGATCAAATCGGTATGGCAGAGACAAAGATTTTAGTCAAATTGTATGCAGATGATGCAAAACAATTGGTCATTATGCAGAGGATTGTCACACTCCAATCGATAAAATACCAAAGTTTAAGTAACAATCACAATTGACAAAGTATGCTAATGATGAAGAGGATGATGCTTCAGAATATGTTTTTACTACACTTCAGAATTTAGAATCAACACCTTTAAAAGTTTTCCATTATTCTCTTAAGAGTGGTTATGAAGATGCTTGGATCTTAGATACTGGAGCTACTCAACATATGAATTTTCGACGTGACTTCTTTTGGATATTTTAATAATGTCAACTAAATTCGATATTCTTGGATGATGATACGACACACATACCTTATGGAAAAGGTTCAGTTAAAGTTTCTCTTCTTGGAATCAGAGAGAAAATGATATCGAATGTTTGGTATGTATCAACATTCAAGAAGAATTTGTGATCCTTGGTAATTATTTGCCAAGCAGTACATCAAATCATTATGGAAGATGGGTGGGTGAAAACCAACTCCACCAAACAAACTTTTGATAGTAATGATGGGATATGAAGATGGAAAGCTTCTTAAGATGAAAGACAAAGTAATTCCCTGGAAGCAAGATTTTGCGGGAGCTTTGGATTCAACGACTTCACCAATAAGGTTATGGAAAGTATGATATGGACATTTGAATTTTGAAAGTATCTCTCAACTTGAAAAACAGGGAATGGTATGAGGACTTCCTAATTTTAAGAAGGAAAATGCAAGATGTCAAGCTTGCATTTATGGGAAATAGAATATAGAGACATTTCCAATAGGTTCTTGGCGTGCAAACATATGTTTGTAGATTTTTCATAGTGATCTTTGTGGACCCCTAAAGACTTCTCTAGGTGGTTGTAAATATTTTCTACTCTTCATTGATTTTTATAGTAGAATGACTTGGGTTCATTTTTTAAAGCCATAGTCAGAAACCTTTGAAAGGTTCAAGGTTTTTTGACGTTTGGTTGAAAATGAAGATAAGGAAAATATTGGGGCATTACAGACTAATAATGGAGGGGAATTCACTTCCAGTGAATTTCAAAATCTCTGCAGTGAAAATGGAATCATAAGGAAATTGAAAAATGTATACACTCCTCAACATAATGGAGTAACTGAAAGGATGAATCACACTTTGTTAGGCATGGCTAGATCCATGTTAACCTTAAAAAATTCAGTCCCTCATATTGGGTAGAAGCAGTTCATACTGTTGTTTACTTAAGGAATCAATCTCCCACTGCTTATTTGGAAGGGATTACACCATATGAAGCATGGTATGGATTCAAGCCTCAAATCAAACATCTTCGAGTTTTTGGTTCAATATGTTATGCAATAGTTCCTAAGGAAAAACAAACTAAGTAAGATTCACGAAGTGTGGAATGTATCTTGCTTGGATATTCCGATGAGAAGAAGGGATATCGCCTTTTATCTGGTGGAAAATTCATTGTCAGTCGAGATGTTATATTTTATGAAACAAAAAGCCAGAGTGTTGCAGAAATGGAAATCCTTCTTGAAATATTGGACAAACAAGTTGATAAAGAGAAAATCATGATGCACAATCAACCAAGTCAACAACGTTGGTTTGAAATTGATTTGACTTCTTCAGAACATAAAAATTATTCATCAAGTTTACCTTCTTCTCCACCACAAAGTTCATCTGAATATTCATCCTCTAGTTCATCAGATGATGACACTCCACCTCCGAATACTTCAGAGGAAAGAAGAGATTCTCTCTTTATTAATCCTATTTTTAATAATGGTGAAAATTCAAATCCCCAAACAAGTCAACATCAACTCCTAAGTGGGTTGTTCAACTTTTGAAAGATGTGAGGCCCGATGAATGAAATAAAATAGGTACAAGAAGTTCAAACAAGAACGAATAATTTTTTTTCTTAGTATCACATGATTTTACTGAGCTCTCAACTTTCAAAGAGGCAGTAAAACATGAAGAATGGAAAAAAGCCATGGTGGACAAGTATAAAGCAATGTTAGAAAATGGGACTTGGAAAATTATTGATTGTCCTCCAGATGTTAAACTCATCGGATGAAAATGGGTTTACCGAATCAAGTATAATCCAGAAGGAACAATAGACAAGTATACGGAAAGACTTGCAGCCAAGGGTTTTGCACAACAAGAAGGGATTGATTATGAAGAAATTTTTTCACCAACAACAAAGAGGAACACAATCCGAATGGTACTTGCATTATCAACTCAAAAAGGATGGAAAATACATCAGATGGATGTCAAAAGTGCCTTCTTCAATGGAGATTTGCAGGAAGAAGTATATATGCCTTAACTTCCCAGTTTTGAGCTCGAAGGATAGGAACAAAAAAATTGTAAGTTAATCAAGGCGTTATATGGATTGAAACAAGCTCCTAGAGCTTGGTATGCCAAAATGGATGAGTATCTTCGCAAAATTGGATTTCAACAAAGTGAATCCGATGATACCCTATATGTGCGCCTACAAGGGAAAAATATGGTAATTTTAGTAATGTATGTTGATGACTTGATAATTACTAGAAACAATGATGATCATATTTTTCAAGTAAAGAAGGAATTACATACTGGATTCAAAACGACAGACTTAGGATTACTTCACTACTATCTTGGAGTTGAAGTATTCCAACATTCAAACAACATTTTCATTACTCAAAGAAAGTATGCATCTGAGCTATTGGAAATATTTGGCATGACCAATTGCAGATCGGTTCTCTTCTCGATGGAGCAAAATTTAAAATTTTCAAAACTTGAAGGGGGGGAATTGGTAAATGGTACAAGTTACATGTAGTTGATTGGTAGCTTGATTTATTTGACAACCACTTGTCCAAACTTATCATATGTAGTCAATATTCTCTCAAGATTCATGAAGGAACCAAGGGAAAGCCATTGGAATGCAGCAAAGCAAGTTCCTAGATGTATTCAAGGTATACATGATTATGGTCTTATATACAAGAAGAATATAAAATTTGTACTTGTTGGATATTCGAATGCAGATTTTGTTAGAAGTGTTGATAATAGGGAATCAACATTAGGTTACTTGATGAATATGGGATGAGCGGAAATTTCTTGGAGTTGTAAGAAGCAGAAAACTGTAGCAAAATATTCCGTAGAAGCATAATATATATCAGCATGGGAAACCACATGTGAAATAATTTGGTTACACAGAGTCTTACAGGATTTGGGAATTTCTCAAACAAAAACTACTTCATTGCTAATTGATAGTCAATCAACCATTAAAATTGTTGAAAATCCAGTTTTTATCACAAAACAAAGTATGTCTACACAACATATCATTACACTAGGACACTCATTGCAAAGGGCATCATCAAACCAGAGTATTGTCCTTCAAAAGATTAGATCTCAGACATTTTCACAATACCACTTGGCATGATTAAATTTACTAAGTTTAGAGGAGAACTCGGTATTTGTTCAAATGTAATTTTGGATCAAAAGGGGGAATGCTAGATATGATGATCCTAAAGCACTTAGTATAATATTATTTTATTATATTTAGGCTTTTCTAGAATGTATTTTGTTAGTTTAGATAATGAGTCTAGAAAAGAGACGCTTCTTAGAAGCAACTAAATATCAAGTTGTTAGAATTTTTATTTAATGTAAATGGACACTTGTCATACTCACATGATTATGTGATAAGATGTCCATACAAAAATCTAGCTTATAATTAGTTTTGATGAACTTGTTAAAGCTATGATTTTCTCATGCGAGTGTAATGTTGGAGATTGTAAGATTTCACATTTATTGTGTAATTCTTTTCCTTCTTTAATAAAATTTGTCTGTCTGAGGACACTTCTGCTCTCTTCAGATGATGGGGATATTGAAGAAGGGTTGGTCAACCCTTCTTCAAGATTAGTATTCTCTTTGAGGGAGAAGCCAATGAGGGTTGTCCTACCCTTCTTGAAGCTTGGTATTGTTGTAGAGGGGGATCCCAAGGAAGGGTCATTTGACCCTTCCTCTGGATTAATATTTTTATCAAGGGTGATCTTGAAGAAGGATTGATTGAAACTTATTCTAAATTAATACTCTCATCAAGGGATAGTCCATGGAAAGTTCAATCAACCCTTCCTCTAGATTAGTATTCTAGTCAAGGGAGAGCATTGGGAAAGGTCAATTGACCCCTTTCCCAAGATTAGGATTAGTATGATCTTCCGTTCAATGAGCTAACTTGAGTGGCATGATAATTTCTCAATGATATAAAATGATAGATTCTATTTAAAGAAAAAAGACAATGGAATGGGATGATAGGCCAAATGTGCTCAATGAAATTCACCCAACATTCATTTTTCTTTCACTTGACATCCTAGGAGAGTTACTAAAGTGATCTACTCCCCCAAGCTAATGTACACCACTTCTCTAGCAGTTTTCAAATCTAAGTCAAGCCATGTACCTGTATTTTTCAAATCACTTCACCGCTTTAGTGATCTATATCCAAAGTCAAGCAATCTACCTCTTTAGCTACCCATCTAGAGATACAAAAGGTCAAGTATTCATTTATAAATTTCCTCTCCCATGCTTGATCACTACACTACATGGTTAATCTTACACTAAAGTGAGGTAATTTTCCCAATATATTATCCACATAAGTACAATGATTTCCTTTTTTAGTAATCTCTCCCTTAACACTATCAAGTTATTCTTTGAGGATTGACAGATGCACTCCCTTGGTGATTTTACCCTTCTATTATAGTGACTTAGAAATCAAGGCAAGATTGATGGAGATTAGGGGTGAGATCTACAGAGATTGTCGATATCATAGTGAGATTGGTAGATATCAACAAGATTAAGGGGACGTTGGTGGATATTAGGGTGATATCAACGTAGATCAATGAGATTAGGGAGAGATAGATAGAAATTAGGGCGAGATCATTAGAGATTAGTGATATCATTGGAGATCAATGAGATTAGGGGGATATCGATGGAGATCAACGAGATTAAGGGGATATTGGTGGAGATGAGGGTGAGTTTAGTGGAGATTAGGGTGAGATCAATGGATATCGATGACATTGATGGAGGTCAATGAGATTGATGGAGATTAGTGAGATTAGGGTGAAATTAGTTGAGATTAGGGTGAGATCGATGGAGATTGAGGTGAGATCAGTGGAGGATGATGGAGAATGGGGAAATCAGTGGAAATTGGGAGATATCAATGGATATTAGGGAAATATCATGGTGACTAAGACCATAGATGAGATCAAGGTGAACTTCATCAAAGAAAAGGTACAAGTCTTGATGATTGATGCAAGTATTCAATTAGGACTTTTTACAACTTTCTTCTTGTAAAACATTACCACATATGGTGCCTATCTTTTGCTCTCTTTTTATTAGTGTCAACCATGACATTATTATTCATTACTGTAGTGCCCCATTTTATCTGACTACTTTTACAAAAAAAAACTTATTCTTTGAGGGCGTTTGCTCGCAAACGAACCGATTAATAAATACTATGACGACATTCAGACTCTATTTCATTTGATTGCTTAAGTTAACACATGGAAATAGTTGTATTAATTACATGATATTGATGAATAAATGTACATGATATTGATGATGATTAATTGTGGATGTTGCTAACAGGTTTCCTTAGTGACGGAAAACTTAATGATGTGTTGGCATGGGTATCATCAACATGACTTTGTGACTCCATACTGAGTCAGGGAGTAGTTCTTATTTAATGAATTAGTTTATATAATTGGAATGATTTATGTCATTACTCATAAAGAAACGTGTTAGTGGATGCAGGCACAAAGAATATGCTTGTTGATCCAACTCACAAAGGAGTAATAGGGTTGTATAGAGCTATACCAATACTATAAGGAGAGGTGGAACAATGTCCTTGATTCCATCTACTAGCACTCCCATCGTGGCCGAAGTTGAAAAGTGTGGGGCACTTTTGCTTGAGTGGTTGCATGATGTCGTGAGGGTAGGTCACGGACTCAGTCACTCACGAGGTAAACTGAGGGGTGCACAATAAGGTGGAGGCCTTATTCCTCGGTGTCCAATAGTCTCACAATTAGGGGAAATGACAAAGTTAATGGGGTCTCTACATGTTGCACCACTTTCCCAATGCTCAAAGTCGAATGTTTGAAGGGCATGATGCATGGAACCCTTGGAGTAGGCAAGTACGTCCTGAAGGGCAGGGCATGCATGACACTCTTAGCATTCTTATAAAAACTGAGACGATTAAGTAAAAATGAATTTATCTAAGGGAAGGGTACAGGTAAAAGGCCTTAGTGATTAACATTTAGTAAAATACTAAATTATAATTATGCCTTAGAAAAAGAGTCAAGATTTATTAAAAGAGTCAAGATGTAAATCCTTCGTAATATGGATGAAAGTGAAATTAAAAATTTAATACATTTAGAAAATGATCTTGAGTTCAAATTATGCATGCTTTTATTTAGAAATTTAATTAATGGGGAAATTCAAATACAAGAGAACTCTAACAAAATGAAAAATGGAGGAAAAAATATAAGAAACAAGAAAAGTTGGAAAACATTTAGGAGAAAATCTAAGAGTCAAGAAAATCAAGGAAACATCTAGATGGAAATATAAGAGACAAGAAAAGTAGAGAAAGATCTAGAGAAAAATATAAGAGACAAGAAAAACTGGGAAACATCTAGGAGAAAAGCTAGGAGTCCAGAAAAGTTGTGGAATCTTGAGTAAAAGCTAAGAAGCATCCAGGAGTAACTTTAGGAAAGTAAGAAAATGGATGAGGGAAATAATTTATTTTATATTTTTGATTGATAATTTCATGAGCACGGGGGGGGGGGAGTTATAAAAGAAATCTTGGGACAAGAGAGAGATCACAATTTTTCCCTATTGTTGGATGGTCGTTGTAATGACCCCTTTTGACTTCTGAGTATTATAATTGTGAGTTGGACCTCATGTAGCATTAGAGGCGGGAACCTCAGGTTTGCGTACATACGGATCAATGCGTACATTGGATTTTGAATTCGAGATCAAAGACCTTGGTATGATGCACTAATTCTTGGGACTAGAAGTGTGGCTGAGGACTGAGGATATTTTCCTAAGTTAGGGGAAATACACAGTTGGGATATTGAAAAAATTTGGGATAACAGACCACAAGCCCATGGCTACACCGATGGTGTTGAATCTGAAGAAACTGAGCGAGACTTCTTCCAATTTAGGCGAGATTGATCCACATCTTTACAAATAACTGATTGGATCATTGATGTATCTAGTTAACACCATACCTGATATATGATCTGCAGTGAGTGTACTCAGACAGTTTATGAGTCAGGCGAGACAGTCACATTGGATAGCAACGAAGCATGTGTTGAGATATTTACAAGGCACAATTGGTTATGGACTGGGATATACCTCAGGTGTAGACATGAGATTGGAGGGATATGCCGATGCAAATTGGGCAGGGAGTGCAGTGGACCGGAAGAGCACCTCTGATTTTTGTTTTACTTTGGGATCTGGCATGGTTTCTTGATGCAGCACGAAACAAACTTCTATAGCTTTGAGTACCGCATAAGCATAGTACATTGCATTATGTGTGGCAGTCCGCGAAGCAATGTGGCTTTGCAAGATCCTTGTAGACTTATTTGGACATGAGTTGGATTCCACCATTATCCATTGCGATAAACATAGTTGTGTGAATATCTCATAGAATATTGTGTTTCATGATAAATCAAAACACATTGAGATCAAATACCATTACATTAGAGATACGGTGTAGAGGAAAGCAGTACAGGTGCAGTACCTTTCTACACACAAGAAAGTTGCAGATTTGTCGTCACCAAACCGCTTTGCAGGACGAAGTTTGAGTACTTTCGTGAGAGACTTGGCCTGGTGGAGAATGTCTCCCTAGCTGAGAGGGAGTGTTGATGATTTCAGCTTCATGAGACATTCTCTAGATCGTACTCCTCTGGACTAATTTGAGATGATATGTGAGAACGCCTATGTGATAGGTGAGTCATACTCCTCTGGATTGAGTTGAGGTGACATGTGTTGGTCTCTTGTCGTGCTCCTCTGGATTGAGTTGAGATTACTTGATATGGTCTCCTGTCGGACTCCTATGGACTTAGTTGAGTCAACTCGAGATGGCTCTCCAGTTCATACTCCTATGGATTTAGTTGAGTTGATATGTTTGAGAGTGACGTCCCCTATGGTTGAGCACATGTGGACTCGTCCCTAGTGGAAAAGCACTAGAGGATGTTTGTGGGATCCCTTTCTATATTGTCTAAGAGTAATATTATTGTAAAAACCTATTTTGTATTGTGAAGGGTACAAGTCGGCCCTACTATGTAAAGATTAATTATATTATTTAGTTGTACAAGTCATCCCTATTGTGCCAATAGACACATCTATTTGATGATTTAGGTTATGTATATATTATAAACATACATCCCCATTGAGGATCATATCTCATTCTCACAACACATACTTGGAGATCTGAAATTTAGTGCGCACTTCTTCTATGCACTAACTTTCTTGGTCATAAAGCACCCTCTTGTGTGCGCTAGGGTTTATGGTGTGAGGGTGATCTTCTCTTGACTCTATAGCAAAGGATTGTTGGGTTTTTCCCTTGTTTGAGAAGGGTTTTTCCCTTGTTTGAGAAGGGTTTTCCCAGGATAAATTCTTGTGTCTTGTGCATGGTTATTCTTCTTGCGATATTGGTTATTGCAACTATTATATTGTTGCATTGTTTATGGTTCAAGTTCACGCTAAATTGAAAAGAAACTACATGTGCTTGAGTCACCGTTAGAAAATTCAATAGGAACAACCTTCTAACATGTGAGGAAGATAAATGGTGGACGAAAAACATTGTTATATAGCTCAAGGTAGGGGATAATTTCCAGGATATTTAATTACCTCATTGTTTGTAACAAGAATAATCTAAGAGATTATCGTTAAATTGTCATCCTGGGGTCCTAATGCTTACGAGATGTCATGCATTGTATGTGCAAGCTCCAGGGTCCTAACTTTTATTGGTTTTTCTAATAAGCTTCTATAGAAAAAAAATCCATTACCACACTTCATAAAGCTAGCTCAATCACTCTTGGCAATGATCATGTACTTGAACATCGATCATGCTAATGGGAACCTTGATGTCATCAAGAAATACCCTTGCATGATTAATGCACTTCCTTTTTCCACAGATCATAACTCTCATTGTTGGCAAGCTTTAAAAACTAGTCTATTAATTGAAATGCTATTGGAGAAAACAAAAAAACAAAAAAAACACCATACTTGCTTAATACCATTGCTTAAATATGATTGCTTAATATCATATTAATATTAATTATTATATATTATTACTAAATATGTATTTATGGGTCATGTATTAATTATATTAAAACATAAGATTATGATTGTATTATTTTTTAATATTTTAGTGATTTTGATTTTATATATAATTATATAAAATCGTGTTGTAGTTTATGTTGTTAATAAATGGCATTATTATTATTATAATATAAAGTTTAATATTAACATCATATTAATAGTAATAATAATAATAATAATATATATGTTTTTATAGGTGATGTACTAATTATATTATTATCATTATAATATAAAACTTAATATTAGCATCATATTAATACATATTAATAGTAATAATAATAATATATATGTTTTTATTGGTGATGTACTAATTATATTAATACATCATGGATTATAGTTGTATTATTTATTATTATTTTAATATAATAATATGTGATTCTATAATATAATAACTTTGATTCTATATAGTAAGGTAAGGAACTACTGAGTTGAAGGAACACTGTGAAAGAAGGAATACTGAGTTGAGATAAGCCAAAGAGCCGATTGATACAACCATTACTTATTTCTTACCGGCCACGCGAGGGGCTCAGTGTTGGAGCACGCAACACATCATGCAAATGTTGCCAACAACGCATGAATGAAAAATTCATGTGGTAATTTTATGTCTTTCTGTTCAAAAGTTTTGCAATACATATCTTGAAGTTGTTTAAGTATGCATGGTTCTTCTGTTATTCATCAGTTGGTTGATGCTTCACTTGGAATTCATTGTTTTATTTTCTCCTAGAATTCCCTTTAAAGTGTTTTTTAAAGAACGCCATACATGTATATTTAAGAGCCTTTATGTCTCAAGGTGAGGAAGGAGTCGCCATTTTTTCTCTTCTCAATGACCACGTGCAAGTCTCTTATTAGTGTTTTCGAGCAAATCAAGCATACATAATCCTATTTCTCATTTAAAAGGGGACACTCATTTGTCTTCAATGTTTACACTTCCACAACAATTTGTTTTTTAACATTGATAATGGAAATGTCATTAGACAAATACTCTAATTTCAATTTTCACACTCTAAAAGTAAAAATTCAAATGAAGTTGATGAACAAAACCTTGTGGGGAATAGTAAAATGCATTGAGCAAGCACCGAGAGATCCAAATAGATTACTGGAATGGTATAGTAGAGATGATAAAGACAAATTCATCATTGTCCTTGCTCTCATAGATTCGGAGTTACATCACGTAGATATGGAGAAATCATCCAAGAAAATCTCGGATACACTAAATGCATTTTTTGGAGCAGAGCGAGTGAATGCAATTTTTTCTCTAAATCTACAATTATTTAGTTTTTAGGATGTCAGCTAAAGTCACCATGTCTAGCCACATAAACAATTTGAGATCTATTCTCAAACAAATAGTAGATGTCAAAGTTGTGGTAGATGAAGAGGACATGAAAGTCATTTTGTTAAATAATCTACTATCTAAACACAACAATGTTATTTTTACTCTAAGTTGCCTTCTCAAACTCTAGAAGATATGATTGTTTCACTCTTAGTTGAAGAAAAGAGAGCCATTGCAGGAGATACAGAAGGTGATACTCAACCTGAGATGACATTCTACTTGATAAACAATCATAACAGATCAGCCAAAGACAAGAGGGTGATAAAATGTTACTACTATGGAAAAATGAGTCATACAACAATTAATTGTAAAACCCATGCCACCGATCTTCCCAAAGGGAAGCTTAAAGAATCAACGAATATATCTCTTACTAAATATCCCCCAAATACAAACAATGGAGAAGAATTTGTTGAAGAATTCACGTTTTAAGAAAGCCCGTAGTTTGAAGACAGGGAGGGATGTAATGGAAGACAAATAATTGTTCAATAGTCTAGGATGTCTATAGATCATACAAACTATACCCCATTAGGGTTATGAGACATGCATGTGAGGATTTTTGTCCAATAGTTTAGGGGAGATAAGGGATCTATAAGTTCGGTATCATACCTTTACGAGGGTTACCAAACATTTCAAGTGCTAATGACATCCAATGATGTTGGGAAACTTGGATCACAAGTAGGAATATATACCTTTTGGTGGAATAGGGAGCATCTTGAAGGAGTCTTATTGGTCCAATAATTGTTTTCAAAGATGAAGAGTGAGTTTTGTTTTCAGTCATGTAAACCTTAAGAGGGTGTGTTAGATTATAAGGTTTACTAATGTAGTAATGTCACATTGTTAGGCATTAAGTTACTCTTAGATGATGGTTGAGATAATTACTCAACCACTTTTTCTCAAATAAGTAGTTATATCTTATAATTATAACCATTTGAAATCTCTATAAAAGAGACAAACACTATTGTATTGATGATCTAAAACTAATATTGAATATCTTCTTTGAGTTCCCCGCATTCATACTTCATTGTGTTTATCATTTGTGCATCATAGTCTATATTTCTTATATTGTGATGTTCATTAATGGCTACATTGCATTGCGACGCTCATCAAGGGTTATGTCTCATTGAGTTTGGTTGACTTCAGTTGGTCATGGTTGACTACTCTTGAAAATGATTGGCTATGACTAACAATGTTTAACATGTTGACTATGATTAATGATGGCTTGTCCATGGTTGATTATGTATGACTATTGTTAACCATGGTTGCACATTTGATTATCCTTGACTATGGAAAAAAATGTTTTACCATGGTTAAGTACAACTAAAAAGGGTGACTATTGGAGCACACATTTTTTGGGTAAGTTTTGGGAATAGCGCAAAAGCGAATCGCGCGACATTTTGGTAAAAGAGAAGCACACGCAGAAAGCAGTTAGCGCATTTTAAGGAGTTAGTGCACAAAAGGAGGAAGTTAGTTAGGAGTTTTGGGACATTTTGTCCACTTTGTAACCATGTTGTAATGAGATTATCCCTAATAGAATATTATAAATATGTATGGATTTTTTGGGTAGAAAGTAGTTGCGAGTGAGAAGCGAGAGTGAATAATGATGAGTTATCAATGTCGAGAAATGAATAGTGAGATGAGGTGAAGATCAATAGAGAAGTATGTGCACACTGCAACATATAAGGACTTGGACATGTTTGGGTTGTAACTGAATATCTATGTATGAGCGCAATGCAAATGAATGTAATGGAGATTATTAATGAATGAATAAGAAGCCAACCATTGTGAACGTATCCCAGTTTGGCGTGAACCACATTAAAACCTTGTGTATTGTTGTTTTTCTTATGTGTGTTATGTTTTCGACGCATGTGATGGATGGTTAGTATAGATCTGTTTATTGTTTGTGGCTACTACGCAATGATGGTGAATGTTTAATATTCTGAATATGTTACAGATATATGTTGTTATGATCCTGCACATTTAAGTTAATGATGATTGAATGAATGAATGTTAAGTGGAGTAATGTCACGCACATGGTATATTATATGATAATTAAAGGTTAAGTAATGGAAACAACGCACACAGTAGATGAATGGACAATGCATAGTATGGTCATGTTGAATGCCTCACTTCCCCTCATCACTGCAGAAACTTGGTTTTTGCAGCCCCTCTACATGCCTAGGGTGAGACTTCACTTGCTTGCAAGTGATGCCTAAAGGGCTGGTGTCTAAGGGTTTTGTTGGTTTATTAATGATTAACCCAGGTCTTCCGACTACATGCCAACAATTGGTTATGTTCTTGGAACCAGGATCTGTGAATGAGAGGGATGTGGAGGCCTACTAAGGAGGAAATCAGAGAGTGGTGGAATACTAAGGATATCAAGTTTGCAATAGACCAGAATTAGAATCCAAGGATCAACATGGAAGAATGGTTACTGTTAGTCCCTAAAGTTGCACTCGACTAGTAAGGGCAAGCTAGGGCATCATTGATTTTATTGCAAAGTATTTTTTAGGGTTTTATGATTTGGTTTTGGAATAATGGTTGAAAACTGGGTCAAGCTTACAACATGGCATGAAAATCAAGATTAAAACATTGCATATCCCATTGGTTGAATAATAGGTAGATACATAGATGGAGTAAACCAATTCAAGAAAAAGAAAGTGAAATCTTCAATTTGTCAATTTCAYAAAGTTTAGTTTCAATATATTATAAAGAAAYAGGGGWWTCAGCTTGAAATCATTACTTGAAAATTATCTCTACAGCAAAATATTCACTGTATAAATTAACATTCAAGAACCAAAAGCATTGCAATTTGAATAATAAATTCAAGCATGAAAAATCTCTTTAGCCTTAGCTGATCTAGTTGAAGCTCTCGTTATAGGGCCTATAGGTGGTGTAAGTTTTCCCTTTCCTTTGCTGACAGATTTCTTGGGAAAAGGAGTCTTCTTTGCTTTTTTCCTGGTTCTTGTTTCAACCTCCTCAGAATCATCATCTATGATTATGGTGTTTTCTTCTTTAATGGCAGGATTGAACATTTCTTTTGAGTTCAGCCTATACTTATTAGTATCCCTGGTTGAATTTCTCCGAGGTTTTTGTGATACACACACACCTTTTTTCCTTTTTCCTTTGACTGCAACGTTATTTTTGCTGGTGGATGGCATTTGATACTTGAGTGCAGTTTGAGCAATGAGATCATTATCTGACTCTGTCTCTTCTTTGACATCTTCCTCAGGAAGCACTTCATGTTCAGGCTCCCATCTAGGTCTCTTACTCCTGCTCTTCTTAGTTACCTTGATATCAGAAGATTCGTCTTTTACAGGGTTTTCATCAGCAATATCTCGACTTTGTTTAACAATTTTCCTCCCTTTGCCCTTTTTCGGTTTATTGGATTGAGTAATAGGTTTTAAGGATTTCGTGAGCCAATTCCAGGGCTTCTGTAGTTCATTCAGGGTAGACATGAATAGGGTTTTAATCAAGACTTGATGGAACAAACTGCCTTTGGCATTAGTGGAAATCGACTGCACCTTCTTGGACATTTTGTCAAACTTTTAAGCAGGAAATAAGGAAGGTTTAAAGGATAGTCACCATTTAGATGCATCAGTATTCTGATATGGTAGATGTAGATCAAATAAAACCTCCCTTTGTAGGTGATGTATCTATGAATCACCACCAGGGCAGTGTGTCATTCGGGTCGAACCCAGCTGCGAGGAATTCCCCTTCTCCAATCCGGATTCTACTTCTTTGGAAGGAGGAATTGATTCACAAACTTAGTGACCACGTGTTCCTTCTTCCACCATATTTCCCCTCCAACCACGAGCCTGCAAGCCTTGGCTATAGTCTTATCTGTCACCAGCATCAACATCTTGTCGATTTCGACCTCATGACCATCGAAGTTCAAAGCAAATTCCATGGAAACTTGTTCCTCATATCCTTGAAATGTGGTGAGGAACTCAAACCACCCGGCGTCTCTGAATCTTTGAGCCATCTGAGGGTAGGCTTCAAGGAGTTCGACACCTTTTGGTTCGATTCTGGCAACTTGTCCGCTCCGCTTTGGCACCATTAAAATCAAATCTGCAACTAACTCCCTCGGGTTCCAAATTCCCTTCCTGCAATTGTTGATATATGCATGTTGCTTTGAATGTATACCTATATTTCTCCCTGCAAGGCTGAACTTAAAACAACTCGAACCGATCACATAATAATCATTAAATAACATGGGATTTTGAAATGAACCATGTGCGCGTGTATATCGATTATGTTCTGAACTTGTTGGATTTAGAAATGATTACCAAATTCTCGTGGGAACACACAAACTCTTAACTCGTGATCTTGTTATCATAACTAAATCGGGATAGCAGGCGCACATTATGGTATGATTATTTGGCGCTACGGGAATAGGCTTATTCCCGTAGTGCGTTTGACAACTTGAAATTTGAAAATTCCAACAGCATAAAGGAGACACTTCTAGTTTAAACAATGTTTTTCATAATCAAAACTCAAATAAATCATCAAAAAATTTAATGCAAACCATGAAATATCAAAAATCTAAAAAATGAAAACAGCTGAAAGCGGAAAATGAGGGATGGGTAAGGAGGGTTTAGGACAAGGGTTTCTTACTTAAACCAAGACAAAAGTAGAGACTAACAGTTACAAAGGTATGTTTTTACAAATTTGCATGAAATTTTCTTCCTTGAATTCCCGAATGTGTTATCAGAGTGGATCTAGATATTTATTGAACAGACTGAAAGATATCAGACTGCAGTTATGAGGAATTGGACTCAAGAATTGAGTCGAAAAGTTAATGCAGTAACAAATAAGACATTCACAGTTGACTACTGGTTGGATAGTGTGTTGGGAGGTTACGTTACTGAATTTTCTATAGATTTCACTCAGTCATATAGCGTTGCAGAGAGGGAATTATTTGAAGGACCATGCAGAAGATACATGAAGTCAATATCTACGTGGATTAAGATGGTGTTGTGTGAAAAAAGCGTTATGACAATGAAATCGTATTGTTAAGCGCCTTCGTGCACATAGGGGAACTGGGGGATGACCATGGAATGATCTGAGCATAGAAAATGATGAAAATAAGGAATGAGTAACAGATGGACCAAGGATGTCGAGTGAAGAAGAGTGTGCGACAAATGAAGAGATTAGAATATTGCGCAACGGTAAGAGATTTATACCGAATAAGAAGAGGATTGTGGCTAATAGAGAAGGGTAGCACAGCGAGATCGAGAAAATAAACAATGGTGTAATATTCCATATCAAAGGGATTATGTGCACATAATAAAATATCTTTCAGCTCAGTCTAGTAGAAGAAGATCCTACTCAGATCAGACTATGTGTCAAACCCATGATCTTGTGTGTGTCACCAAGAACTGAGGTAAGATATGAAGTTTTGTCAATTGTAGTTAGTAGTGGAAGTAATCAAAGTAGTGGAAGTAGTACGTCGAGTCAGAATCAGTTAGTATTGTCAGGAAAGAATACCACACAGAATACGATGGTGTGGGTAGATCCCACCTTAAGGATGCCTCTATTTGAAGGGGTCGAGTCAAAATACCCTGAACAACATTTGTTCATATGTGAAACGATATGGATTGTGAAGAACATCTAGGATGATGATGTGAATATTGTGCAGTTGGCAACAACCTTCAGATATCGTGCACTATTATGGTATATGAAATATCAAAATACTACACCTGCGGCCCAGACAAGAACATTGGAAAAGGTAAGACAAACCTTGCTAAAAGAATTCTAGAAGCCTAAGTCACAATTGCAGTGCATTACTGAGTTAAAGGGGATAAAATAGATAGTAAATGAATCAATATGGGACTATGATCAAAGGTTTAAGATATTGAAAGACTCACTAAAATTCTAGATTTCAAATGGACAACACAGAGAATGGTTTATTTCCACATATACGTTACCCTTTGACAGAAAAGAATATTGTGACGCAGTCAGAAGCTCTGGAAATTATGATGAAATTGGAAGCGTCCCCTCTAGCAGAGAATAATGCAGGGATGGCTCAAGTCCAGTCACAACTGGCCGCACTAACTATTTAGTTGCAGGAAGTTAAGAAAGGAAAAGAAAATTGTGAGGGAGTCTGGTGTATCACCTATAAAACAAAAGGCCATCATAAATATGAGTGTCTAGAATTCCAACAATACTTGAATACAGGAGCCCCAAATCCGTTAGGGTTATGGTGTGAAATTTGCAAAACAGTGGGTCACCACCCCCATAATTGTCCATTGATGCAGAAACACTAGAGCACCACGAGGAAATTGTTTTTCAAATTTTGTAATTCCATCAGCCATGATGAGAAGGATTGTCGCACATTGGACCCGATCAAACAACACACTGAATATGCTTATAAAGTCCAAGGTGAAGAAGCAAAAGGATGATCCCCATAGTTTAATACTCCCAGAGGAGGTCATAATCAAGGAGGCAGAGGAGGCTTCAAAGTTCGAGGACATTGAGTCTTTGGACAAGAAAGAGGACCTATCATATGTTACAATTGTAATCAACCCAGACATTTAGTGTGCGACTTCCTGAATCTATGCACGACATGCACGTACTATAGAGCATTGGACCATGCGACGGAGGATTGTCCTCAACTGATAACAAAATGGTAGGCAAGAGGGAACCAGAACCAAAACCATAAACAAAACCAACACATATAGATGATAGCAGCAAAAAAACGTGACAATCAACCCAGAATTACAAAATTTATGCGTGGAGGAACAAGAACCATAACGGATGTAACAGAACAAGGGAATAAAATTCATGAGTGAGTAAGAAAAGCAATCGAGCCATTACCATTATTTGATCCAAGGAAAGAGAAAGAGACCTACCAGTAAGAAAGAGAAGAATTTATGGGAGCAGATTGGATTGCATCAATTTAGACTGCACCACCCTTGTATGATAGACTACCCGTGTTTGATATGCCTCTAGTCTATGACCATTCAGAGAAGAAAGCTGAAAAGGTAAGCACTTTCCAAATTTTCTTAAGAAGTTGTTTAGAATTAATGAAAGATGAATATGATTTAAGTAGTCTACGCAGAATGATTGACCATTGTTCCCAAGAGAAGGAGAAACCTCTCGCACATAGAGAAATTAACCAGGTGCATAGTAAGAAGCAAATAAATAGGGAGTTCGGGCTCAATGCTCAGATAGGAGCTTGCGAAATGGACAATCTAATTCTAGATCTGGGGTCCGATGTAAATGTTATCCTCAGACAGACTTGGGAGATTAGTTGGAGGAGTATTAGCTCATGTGTGTCAGAATCATAAGGGGCTCTGGAGAATTGGAAACAAAGACTGCATGAAGTGTCGACAAGGAAGTCTGCTCGAATCACTCGTGCATTGAGATGGATTGGAACCACAATAGTCAAACCTCCAAGGTATGATGGATTAACTAATGCAGTATATTTTATAAAAGAATTTGATTTGCAAATAGCAGATCCACAAAGACTACTAGCTTTGGATATTGTGTTGAAAGCAACCCCTACGCGATGGTGGGCCACGCACAAGGATAGAATAAGAAGTTGGAAGTAGTGAAAAAGGTCATTACAAGTTAGATTCGAGACAAAGAATGAAAATGTCAAGCTGAAGTATAATGGATTGAGTTATCCATCAGATCATGTTACGAAGTGTACTGCGTAGTGGAGATCAATACCTCAGCAAAAATTGATGCATTTATTTGTGCATACTCTGGACACTACTCCGAAGAATTGGTACATAACACTAGAAGTGCGCAGAGGGACATGAGATTGGAAAGAGTTGATGAGGAAATTCAAGGTAACATTTAGTTTTGAAAATAATAATCCATTGATTGACTCAGCCTTGCAGGTGATCAAGAATAAGATTTTTGCGATAGAAGACTCGATGAATAGTACACCTAGGGTTACTGCGACAGTTGAAGAGGTATTGTGTTGCTATAATGTTGTTGAAGAAAACCAAGAGGAGGAAGACCCAATAAATTTGTAAATATCTGAAACTGAAGGGGAGCGCATAGTAGAAGGACTGGAGCTTGAATCAACTATATATTCCAAGCCCTTAAGAAGGCACAAAGTGAACATAGGTACAGAACATAAGCCGAAGTTTTCCAACATAGGAGACTACTGGAGTGATGAGACAGTTGAGAAGATCACCAACTTGTTGCGTGAATACCAAGATCTGTTTCCTACTACATTCTCATAGATGAAAGGAATTGTTGGAGAGTTAGGAGAAATGAAGATTCCGCTGAAACCAGATGCCAAAACTGTGAAGTAGAGACCCTATAGAATGAACCTGAAATATAAGCATAAGGTAAAAGTAGAGATATATAGAATGTTAAAGGATGGAATTATAGAAACTCTTGAAGAATCAAAATGGATCAACCCAATGGTAGTCCAAGACAAGAAGACATGAGGAATTAAGATATGTGTACATCTAAGAAAGTTGAACGATGCATGTTTACACGACCCTTTTCCTACGCCTTTTACAAATGAAGTATTAGAGAATGTAGGGGGTCAAGAGGCTTACTCTTTTATAGATGGATTCTCGGGATACCACCAGATAAAGATTGGGAAAGAAGACATGTTACTGTGCAATCTATAGTTGCCCAAATCAAAAGGAAAGTAAGGGAGATTGGTGTAACAAACATGATATCCTATCATTGTCACCTTAATAGGAAATCCCCACTTTTTAAAGATAGGCATGGTATACCCCAGGGGAGGCGTCCCCGATAACCTAAAGGGATAGAAAATTAGGGTTATGGTCAAGATATATTCCCCCCTCTCACTGGTTACCAAAGTCACTAAGTCTATGTCTAAAAGATGAGGTTAATGAAGTGCTTTATGTACCTTCTCGGAACAAGACAATATAGCATGCATATACAATAATTCCAAGTACAAATATGATAATAACACCTCAATAGACAATGGAAAATGAAAATAAGTGCTACTTGATATAAAATTGCAGCAGTTAATAAGTTTATAATAACAATTAATAAATTGTAACAACTGCAATAAAATATCTTAAGAATTGCTTGAAAAGACAGTGAACATATAACATTTACTAAGCAGAATCATAATCAAATGTCATAAGCAACTTTTGAAGTGTTTAGCTAGCATTCAAAGTCAATTATGTAGAAAATTTGTTGCAGCTAGATGGTTGTAGAAAACATTTATAACAACAACAAGAAAGTTAGTGATCTAGACTAAATTAATGTTAGATTTAATTAGTAATAGCTTAAGAGAATAGTGTTTGGGTGTTTGATCAAACTTCAAACAAAAGAGAGACAAGAGACTAGTGCCTTTAGGGGTTATGGAGACAATTATATCAACACATTAACTTGGAGAGACAACAATGATTATACTTGTCTAAAAGATAACAAGGTGGAAGCTTGAGAAGTAGTACCTTAAGTTCTCAACCACCAAGCCTCAAAGAGAAGATTCAACTAGGGTGTAGGCACTTCTAGGCCCTAGTGATTTCTCCTATCCTTAAACTCTTGAAAAATATTTAATGCGATAATAACTAGACAAAGCTTCTAAAGTGTTAGCAATTTAGGGCTCTAGAAGTTTGTCTAGACAAGATCTTCTTAAGCAAAACTAGCAAAATAAAGAGCAAGAAAGAAGCACCTTATGTTTCTTACTCATAGGGTTTCAAGCAAGCAATTTCATAATCTTACATATGAACAAGTAAACATACCATAGACATTTATCATGAAATGAAAATTGCAGATTTACTTACTTCACCAAGAATAATCAATCACAAAAACCCTAGATTTGCCAAAATTTCACCAAGAAATGATCCAAAATGCATCCAAAATAGCCTCCAAGCAAGTGTGCCTTGGTAATTTCATCCAATAACCCCTTTAGGGCGAAACTTTCAGTCCTCCCTCTTGTGAGAGGAGAGTTGTAATGTAAAAATGAAAGAACTTTATGTTTATTTATACAAAATTTTGACCTTTAATTAATTTTCAAGTCAAAATAAGGTTGACCCAACCAATTTACAATAAAATTCAATTTTGACATAATAAAAATTAATTAGCATCTAAAGACACCTCCAAGGGTGACATCATGCCCTTCTAGGGTGACGTTGAGGCACAAAAGGTGGAATGTTGAGCCTAAAATGTAGGGCGCTTGGCCTCCAAAGGCCCCAGGTGATGCCCACACGTGCCACCATGCTCATAAATGCCTCCAAAATGAAAACCCTAGCTCTGGATGATGTCTAGGGTCAGGATGGTGACATCCAAGTCCCTCAAGGGACAATGTCCATGTGGAAGATCAAGGCCCCCCTGGGTCTAGGTTTGCTAGGGTGCCTCTGAAGGAAACATCCTTCTTTTTCCCGGTTCAAATATTCAATTTCTTCTTACCCCTGGCTGGGGTTGCAACATCCATCCATAGGCTTTAATCCCCCATGAAGGTCAAGGCTAATCATTCCCTCATGTGTACCTTTCCACCAGGAAAGGTCCTGCAACAACAACAAGTACGCCCTCCAGGGGTTCATAAGTCACACAGATCATAGCATGTAAATCACATCCAATAATTAAATTAGCCAAACATGGGCATCAAACCCCCCTTAACCCAGATAAATTCTCAAAGACGTTATGCAACTTGAAAAGTTAGGTTTGGAGAAGGTTTCAGGGTGTCCTATTGGGCTAACCTCCCTTAATTTTGGGGTGTTTCCCAGGTGGGATCTAATCCAAGTCATGTAAGTGTATGAGGTGGCATCACACATACATATTGACAAGAGGTCAGTACCACTCATAACCTCTTCTATTTTATGATAACCACTAGTCGATCCAAGAGTGTTGATGCAATCGATCCAAGGAGGTGGAAATGTCAGTCAGAGCTAGGAGGGTTTTGATACTCGAGATGGGATACTTGGTTAGATATTAGTTATAGAAAACAACCTAATTCTACATTCTTTGTTATTAAAATTGCTACTTTGGGAGGCACAAAAATTCCTCATATGACCTACTAGATGAATTTTCTTCATTTCTCCTATGTGCTTTGTTAATATTGTCCTTCTCTGCCTACCGATAAGATAATGAGACCCAAGCGAACCCCTTAANTTATTAAAATTGCTACTTTGGGAGGCACAAAAATTCCTCATATGACCTACTAGATGAATTTTCTTCATTTCTCCTATGTGCTTTGTTAATATTGTCCTTCTCTGCCTACCGATAAGATAATGAGACCCAAGCGAACCCCTTAAGCTCTTGTTCGTTTGGCGAAACTTTTCCTTGCACACCAGGCCCATCCCCTTGGGGAGTAAGAGAGGGGGTTAGGGAGGACCCCATATAGGTATGTTGCGGTTGTTTGAATGGGAACATACAATGGCTAACATAAAGTGGGAATGGTAGGATTAAAAGGATCATTTGAGAGGGTAATGCATGAGGTCGTAAGCTCTACTACTTACTTTCCGTCCAAAAAATACTACTAGCCTTAGAGTAAATCATTGAGTAAGCCATTATTATTACTTCCTCTTACAAGTGATAAAGAATCTGAATAACATGTCTTTTCAACAAAGCACCATTATGTTTTTGTAACTCATTAAGATAGAATCATTCTTATCACTTGGTAGATCCAAGTTCATGGCCTATTTCAGGTTCACTCGGAGCTTTGGCAACCACCGTTGGAGGTGTTATGTACATGCACTCATTTACAAGGGGTGCAACACTCCTCATTTTGGGCTTGATATAGTTACATGGGCGAGATCCACCCCGCACCAGTCAAGATCCGGGGGAGGTCATAAGGTTATTAGCATAAGTTTATTTCCTAGATGTCAATGTGATGACATATAATCAAGCTATTGAGTTGTGTCTTCTCTTTATTATCTCTTTATTTATTTGGGCATGGGGTGCATGTAATAACATGGAAATGTATAGTCTTACCTATGGGTGCCTTTGTAGAGGGTGAGTTGCATGTTGTCATAAATGAAATTGCTTCCTAGCCCATTCATTTCCTTTTATTATTAGCTTTATTTCTTTTGATCTTTTGCTTTTGTGCTTCAAGGGAATAGTTGAGGGCCACTGTTCTGGCTTGATGACTAGAGGTGGCACCGTTATCCACAAACATTTCACAGAAATGAGAAGGTTGGCTCGTGATGAGACCCCCTTTCTCTTGGCTATGCCACCAAGAACCACTACCTTGGTTTGGTGACCAAATAGGTGGTAGTGTCATACTTCTACATGCCCATGGTCATAATAGGTCGACTCGTGATGAGACCTCCTATCCATCAACTAGTACCTTGAGTGTTTATGCATCTTATGGGTCCCCTTTTTCTTACTGAGAAGATTTTCACAGGTTTCTTGGGGATCCTTGGGCGAAGCATATTAAAGTTTTCAACATTGGATTTTAACTCTTGCCAACTACTTTTACCCTTAGGGCCTTTAGCCCCTTCTTCCCACAAGGTAAGGTACAACCCTTCCTAGCGTAGCCAATCCAAATGCCCAAACAAGGATAGGGGGAATGGAAGGAATACAGATGGAAAGTGGTAAGTATGGAGGGAATGGACGATGAGTTTTCATAGACCCACCCAGTAAAAACCATCCTAAAGAGAAACCAACTTAGTAGGGCACCGTGTTACCCTTCCAGGTATAAACGAGGAAAATAGCATAATTTCCAAGAAAATCTAATGAAATGAAGAAGGATTCAATACAACATATTCAAGTACTTCAAAAATCATAGTGATACATACCATGATACCCTGACTCATTACCTCATGGAGCAAGACCCGCCACTACTTCAAGACCAGACTCATGGGATGGATATTGTTGTTGATGATGAATGGATTGCACTGAAGGAAATATGGGCCTTCCAGGGCCATGCTCAAGTCATCTGGCTCTCGGTACTCCATGCCTAGAACCTGTGGGCCTCGAGACGTGATCTCCTTAGTTATCCCTAGGCTAGGGGATAACGAGACTGAAATAAGTCGACCTTTGTGACATAATGGGGTTGTTAACAATACGAAGTTATGCCATTTGGGTTGAAGAATGCACCAACGATATTTTCCAGAGTAGTTGTTGCAATTTTCAAAGAGTTCATTCACAAATTTTTAGAGGTCTACCTAGATGATTGGACAATATTTAGTCTATTAAAAGATCATGTTGAACTTATGCGCTTAATGTTGGCTAAGTGTAGGCACTACCAAATCTCATTGAATCTGAAGAAATGCATTTTTTGTGTGCCTTTTGGAATTTTGTTGGGCCATATGGTGTGTAAACAAGGATTGTTAATGGACCTTGCAAAGATTGTTCTTATTGTTGATTTTTCACCACCAACTTCAGTGTGACAGTTGAAACCCACATTGGGTCATACATGCTACTATAGAAAGTTCATCAAAGGATATGTGTAGTTCACAAACCCTATGGAGAAGTTGATAAAGAAGAAATTTAAATATCGGTGGAATGTCGAATGTCAAAAGAGTTTAGATACATTGAAACAAAAGATGGTCGCCGCATCGATTTTAGTTTTTCCCGACTGGAGAAAATAATTTCATGTACATGTGGATGCATCGTCGATAACATTAGGATCAGTTTTGGCGCAACCAGGTGAAGGAGAGATAGACCATATGATTTCATTCGCCAGGCAGAAGTTATCATTTATGGAGCAGAACTACACTACGATAGAACGAGAAGGTTTGGCGATGGTGTATGCCTTGCAGAAGTTCATACATTACCTACTTGGATCTCATTTCAAAATGCATATAGACCATTATGTGCTGAGATACCTAATTAACAAGCCAGTGTTGTGGGGACAAATATGAATATGGTTATTGTTGTTCCAGGAATATCACTTTGAGATGATAGTGAAACCAAGAAATTTTAACTCAAGACCGGATCATTTATCATGTATAATATCAGGTGAATATGTAGGAATAAGAGAAATATTTAAGTCACATTGACGTACATTTGTCAAAGTTTCCAATAGAGATGTTACAAGGATTATAGGTCAGTGTTACACGAGAACTCAACCTGCGCTCAGAAAATGCCTCAAGTGAGTTGGTTAAGGTCACAAGAGAGAATGTATCTTTGCATCTCGAATACAACAAAGTAAGCATGGAAAGGGACGAGGATGCATAGAAGGTAGAGCGGATGCAACAAGAATTCAAACAAGTGTATAAGGAACTTCTAGAAGTACCAATGGAGGTCGGTACTCCAATAGAAGTGCAGGTGTCAAAGATCGAAAAAGATATTCAAGGCTTTCACTTGAAGATTATAGAATTGGAAGTACGCTCAATACCAGGGACTCCACTTGAGGAGAAAGAGAAAAGGGAGAAGATGGTGAACACATCTGTTGAGAATATCAAGAGTTTAGAAGTAGAGTGTGCCAAAATTTGTGAAGAAAGCACAAAAGTATGGACTCGGTTGACAAAATATGTCGAGTTACAAGAAATTGAGCAGAAGATTCAAGTTGCACAGAAGAAAACACAGAAGTTTAAGGAGACAATGAGCAGCTTGCCACCAGAAGAGAATATGACAACAATGAAAGACAACAAGAAGCTATACTCCAAAATGAACCAGATGCGAGCAAAGAAGTAGTCTCTTGCGTAGAATATGGATTTATTACAGGAAGAGGCATACAAGGTAGAAAAAGAGCTCGTAGTTGCACAAGGAGTGGTGAAACAAGCCGCCCGAGAGACTACCGAGAAGCTACAGAACCCGATCACAACACGTGTAGTAGAAGAGTTAGAAAATAAAGAAGAACAGGTGAAGGGGATGGTCGCCACTGCTAAGAAAACATTTCAGAACTTCTTGGTGACCAAGATCACAATGAAGGGAGAACAACATTCATAAGTGGCTCGGGACGAGCCACTAGTTAGTGTTGGGGGCTTGTTGGAGTAGGCATTTTTTGGGTAAGTTTTGGGAATCGTGCATAAGCCGATCGCACAAAATTTTGGAAAAAGAGTGGTGTGCATGAAAGAAGTTAGCACGTTTTAAGGAGTTAGCACACAAAATGTGGAAGTTAGTTCGGAGTTTTGGAACATTTTGTCCACTTTGTAACCATGTTGTAACGAGCTTAGCCCTAACAGAATACTATAAATATGTATGGAAATTTTGGGTATAAAGTAGTCATGAGTGAGATTCAACGAGAGTGAAGAATGATGAGTTATGAATGTCAAGCAATGAATAGTGAGTTGAGGTTAAGATCAATAGAGAAGTATGTGTGCACTGTAACATAGAACGACTTGGGCAAGTTTGGGTTGTAACTAAATATCTATGTACGATCGCAATGCACATGAATGTAATGGAGATTATGAATAAATGAATAAGTAGCCAAATGTTGTGGACATAGCCCAGTTTGGGATGAACCACGTTAAAACCATGTGTCTTGATGTGTTGCTTATGTGTGTTACGTTTCTAACATATTTGATGGATGGTTAGTATAAATCTGTTTATTGTTTGTGGCTACTACATAATGATGGTGAATGTTTAGTATTTTGAATATGTTATTGATATATGTTGTTATAATCATGCACACTTAAGCTAATGATAAATGAATGCATGTTAAGTGGAGTAATGTCATGCACATGGTATATTGTTTGATAATTAAAGGTTAAGTAATGGAAACGATGCACACAATAGATGAATGGGAAATGAATAGTATGGTCATGTTGAATGTCTCACTTCCCCTCATCACTGCAGAAAATCGATTCTTGTAGCCCCTCTAGATGCCTCGGGTGAGACTTCACTTGCTTGCAGGTGATGCTAAAAGGGTCGGTTTCTAAGGGTTTTGTTGGTTTATTAATTATTAACCCCAGGTCTTCCCACTACGTGCCAATAGTGACTATGGGAGACTATGGTTGACTAGACTTCACTATGGTTAACAATGGTTGAATATGTCTGAATTGGTTGATCATGTTTGACTATGGTTGACTTTAGTTGACTATGGTTGACCATGTTTGACTATGGTTGATGATACTTGGCTATGTTTGACCATGATTGATTATGGTCAACCATGTTTAACCACAGGGACTCAGTGAACCTATTAAATAGCACATGCGTTCATGGGATATTAAAGAATACCCCTAATTTCACTAGATATTAATAAATTCTTCCCAAAATCCTTTTGTTGGTCCCCCCTCCTAATACATATTTTCAATAAAGAAAACCCTTATTTTTACTAGATACCCCTTTTTACACCCCCCAATACCTATAAACCCCCTCATCCCTCACATCCCTCCTCAATACCTACAATATATTGACTTTAGTTTTCACAATTTTAAAACCCCCTTTATGAATAAACATGATAAGATATTGGTCAACAAGGTGAAGCCCCCACGTGTTTAACATGGTTGACAATTGTTCACCATGTTTGGCTATGGTTAACAATGATTTTACAATGGTTGATTATTTATTACCATTGTTAATCATGGTTCACATGAATTTTTGTTAATCATGATTCACATGAATGGTTCAACATGTTTGACTATAGTTATTGATGCTTTGCCCATGGTTGATTATATTTTACCATTATTAAATGTGGTTTCCACATTTGACTATCTTTGACTATGGTTGACCATGTTTAACCATTGTTGATTATAGTTGAACAAGGATGAGTATGGATGACTATTGTTAACTAAGTTGCAATACGATTAACAATGGTTGAATATGGTTGATCTTGTTTGACTTTCGTTGACCATGGTTAACTATGATTGACAATGATTGGCTATGTTTGACCATGGTTGACTATGGTTAACCATGTTTGGCTATGGTTTTCGACGGAAAATTACCATGGTTGATTATGTTCAACCATCTTTAACCATGGTTCATATGTTTGACTATACTTGACTATGGCTGACCATGTTTAACCATGGTTGACTACAGTTGAATACGAGTGACTATAGGTGAATATGTTTGACCATGTTTGATTATGGTTTACCATGTTTCACTATGGTTAATAATGGTTAACATTGGTTGATCATTTTGACTATGGTTAATTATGGTTAACAAAGTGTACAAACAAACTAATATTATTAATGTGGTTCTTGCTAGCAACTAAACAATATATATATGTGTGTGTGTGTGTTTAAAATATATTACAAAGAACAAATATTTTCATATCTAATGAATTTATGGTTGAATAATATTATATATGAATGATGTTATTTATAAGTTTATATTGTATTTATGAGTATGAGTGCATAGTATTAATATGTAGTTCACATTGTAATAATGAAACAAATAGCAATGATATCATAAATAATTGCATCAAGAGTAGCGAGGTGCTCTACAACCTAGTATAGGTGAGATGTTGAAGCGTTAGTATTATGTTATGTTATGTTATGTTATGTTAGATAACAAAAAAATATAAAAATAACAACAATAAAAATAAAATATGTTTAATTAAAGAAAAACAATTACACTCGTCGCGTAAAACTTGACATGGAATAAAATAATAATAAAAAAATTACACCTTAAGAAATTGTGCTTGATAGATCCGGGTTTAAGATGGATCTATTCTAGTTTAATATTTATAGTTGATTAGATTATATTTTTTCATAAATAAAGATTTTCATTGATAAATAATTTATGGCTAACTACATACATACATATATAGTATAAGCTATCCACACTAATTTATATTTACTTCAAATGAAACTATACAATAACTATGTTGTTTGTCTGTCAATACTGGGGAAACAATATCAACAACAAAAAATAATCTTTCATGTCCAAATTGTCTTGAGAATCAAGTTTAGCCTTAGACTACATTCCATGAGATGCCAAAAACTAAGGGCAACATAAAAATGTCTGATTCCATGAGATGCCAAAAACTAAGGGCAACATAAAAATGTCTGGTAATGATCTATCTAACATATTGATTACTGGGATGAGGTGCGGTCAAAGCATGTATACCTCTAAGACTAGAAAGCAAAAAAACAAGTAGAATTATCATAAGTAAGTTTAAACTAGGGGAGGATGGTCATTTTCCACAGGAACCTGGTGTTGTGAATAAGCCAATTTGGTGAATTCTAGGCCTGTAATATTCTCAACAAGCAGGCTAAGTTTGTGATCCACAAGCTTTATCTGGAGTTGAACATCGTCAAGTTATAAAATAATTTCTTGGTGAGACTCACTACATTCTACCAACACCTTACCCATGAGTGTTTTCATATGCTAGTAAAGGTCGACCATTTTATAATACTTGGGTTCTCTGGCTTGGGAGGAACCAAGGTTAGAAATCCATAGGCATATGTTCTCGTTGACCTCTTCATATACTATGAAGTGCCTTGGTATTCATACATCAACTTCTGCAAGGTCGAGCTTGGTCTGGATTTTGGGAGGACTATGCACTTGGTAATATGACGCTGAAGCTTTTGTATTTGAACATGCCCTGGAGACTGCCACCCGACCACATCTACCTTGAAAGTGATGGTGAGAGCCCCTAAGAGCCATGAATGCAAACAAAAAAGGAGAACGAAAAAGGAAGGAGAGACAAAGTGAAGTCAAAGTGGTGATGTCTGAGAAAACTAGCAACAAAGGAGGTCGAAAGGAATTGGAAGGCTAAGGATCAAGAGGCCAAAGATTTGACCGAGGGGAGGGGGGGGATTCAAACCCGAAGGAGCACACAGAGCTAGGAGAAATCTAGAAGGTTCCCATGTATGGGTCATAATTTTCCATAACTATAAATGAAGTCATCCACAACTTGAAAATCCAGGGGAGGACGGGGAGAGTAAACATCACATGAAGGAAGAACGCCATTAGTCAGAGGCCACGAACAAGGATGGATGCATGTTTTAATATGATGTGGTGGGAGCACTAGATGGTAAGGAAAGAGTTGCGGGGAGGACAAGTGGATGCTCTCCTCAGATAAAATTCCCCCCACTTGTTCACATCCCTAACATCCAATCTGGGGTACATAAATTATATATTATTCTATACTAAAAATATAAACAATTTTCATATGGTTTTCTATAATATAGTGTTTTATCAATATAATTACATAGTATTAATATGTAGTCCATTTTGTAATAAAAAACAAACAAAATAGTTGACTACATAATTGGATATATAATTATCATACATTGTCATTAAGCACATTTTAATTGATGATTATTTTATAATAGATTACCATATTTTATGTTGAAATTGCAATACAAACAATATTTATATAGTTTATGATATAGTTGATTATATAGTGTTATTATGTAACTACATATTATAATATAATTGACTATATAATGTTATTATTATTATTATTATTATTATTATTATTATTATTATATATATATATATATATATATATAATATTTAATTGTATATAACTATATATAATATACAAAAAAATAGATTTTTAAATAATAAAATAATTTTGAGTATGATTGATTATGTTGAGCAAGTTTTTTGTCCAATTTTTTGAGTGGACACTCCACCCATCATCAGAGATAATTGAAGCATATATATTGGAAAAACATGCTATGTAGCTTGCATTTAAGGAGAAAAAAATAAGCAAACGATCACTGAAGAAGAAAGAGAAAGGGCCAATATTTACCACTTGAAATTAGGAAAAAATAACAAAGAATTTTTGGAAAAAAATATATTAGAAACTATAATGAAAAAGGAAATAAAAAGGGAAAAAGAAGTTCGAGGGTAAAATCAACATAGAGATTGGGGAAAGTGAATAGGACATGGAAAATTAAAAAGAGAATAATTAAAAATATTAAAGTGAGATAAAAACTTAAGAGGATAATTAATAGTAATAAAATGAGTTAATTAATATAAAATAAAGAGAGTAAGGAGATAAAAAAATATGTTATTAATATAAGATATTTAAATATGATAAATATAAATAGGGATAAATTAACATGAAAATGATTGATTTAATAAAAAATAGGAACACAAGAGAGATGAAAAAGTATTCAAACATGGATGCAACAAGTTATGAGAAGTTTGATTATTGAGGTGATGAATGTTAGGTTTTTAAGATTGATTAAGTTTGTAGTCATCTTTACAATTAAATTAATAGGATGTTTTTCTATTTCAAAAACTTCCAAATAAAGATAAAAAAATAATGAGAAACTTTGACTAATAATTTAATTTAATATTTTTAAATATAATTGATTATATATAAATAATATAACTTCAAAATAAAGTCCGCGACCCCATATCACACGAGCCAGATACCATTATCATTATCAATTTCCCAAAAAAATAACTTTAAAATAATAAAATAACATTAACATAAACATTTGTAATTAATTACCACATAATTATGTTAAAATGGTAATACAAACAATATTTATATAATCTATAATATAGTTGACCATGCAATATTGTTATGTAATTATATATTATAAAATAATATAATTGACTATGCATTGTTATTATATAACTACATATTATAATATATTATATTATAATATATTCCAATATAATATATAGACTATGCATATTATAATACATTATAATATAGTAGACTATGCATTGTTACATATTATAATAGATATATTATTGTGTAACTATATATTATAAAATAGTGTTATTATATAACTACATATTATAATACATATATATATATATATAATATAGTTAACTATGCACTGTTATTGTGTAACTATATATTATAAAATAGTTGACTATACATAGTTGACTATACAGTATTATTGTCTATATATTAGACTATAGTAGACTGTGCATTGTTACATATTATAATAGATATATTATTGTGTAACTATATATTATAAAATAGTTGACTATACATAGTTGACTATACAGTATTATTGTCTATATATTATAATATAGTAGACTATGCATTGTTACATATTATAATACATATATTATTGTGTAATTATATATTATAAAATAATTGACTATACATAGTTGACTATATAGTATTATTGTCTATATATTATAATATAGTAGACTATGCATTGTTACATATTATAATACATATATATATATAATATAGTTAAGTATGCACTGTTATTGTGTAACTATATATTATAAAATAAGTATGCACTGTTATTGTGTAACTATATATTATAAAATAACTATGCACTGTTATTGTGTAACTATATATTATAAAATAGTTGACTATACATAGTTGACTATACAGTATTATTGTCTATATATTATAATATAGTAGACTATGCATTGTTATTGTGTAACTATAAATTATAAAATAGTTGACTATACAGTGTTATTGTTGTTTATATATAGAGTTATAAATAGTGGATTATATTTAATTGTATATAACTCTATAGAATATACGAAAGATAGAATTTTAAATAATAAATTACTTTTGAGTATGTTTCACCGGAGTAGTGTGGCTTTTAGGATAATGAAATAATATTGTCATAAACATTTATAAATAATCCATTACCATTTTATGTTGAAATTGTAATACAAACAATATTTATATAGTTTATGATATAGTTGACTATATAGGGTTATTATGTAACTATATATTATAATATATAGTGTTGTTATGTAACTATGTATTATAATAGATTATATAGTGTTATTATGTAATTATATATGGTTGATTATGTTAAATATAGTTGTTTATATATGAGTAGTATGATTTTTAAAGAGTAGTAGTCTAAACATTTTACATTTTGTTGTTGTTGTTGTTTTTTTTATATATATATATATATTGGAAATTTTTGAGAAAGTGTTGGATCTACAGATTTTAATGATTAAGCATGTATAATCTGAGTGTCTCATAGATTTTTTAACATACTAAATCCATTTATGTATTCAGAAATACAATTTAAACAATAAAAAATTAAGATTTCGTTAAGATTTATGTTACTAGATTCTAGAAAAAAAGATTAAAAAGTAGAACATTTAGACAAGCATTTTAAGATAATGAAATAATATTAACATAATTATTAAACATTACATACACCAATTTGGTGTCTAGCTTGGTTGTGAGCTTATATATGTATATCTATATCTATATTTATCTCTATATCTATATCTATATCTATATCTATATCTATATATATTGTAAGTTAAAGATATATATTAAAACCTTCTAGAGTCCAAAAATTACAGCTGACGAGATAAACAATGAGACCATGGTAGCATCGCCCAGATGAGAAACTAATGTTGCCATATGTCCATACAGTTCACAGATGTACAAACAGCTCACAATTACAGTAACATGAGACAAAAAAAGTCATGTGACAAATTATTGTGCTAAGCCTAGATACTAGGGTGCCTCGCAGGGCTAGAACCCAGAAAAATAAATCGTCTAAAGACATCAAAAAAATAGGAAAACCTGAGAACTATGATTTCATCATGAGCTTGGGTATGGCGCCCATTCCTTCTGTGGATCTTTCACAATGTCCTTGGCTGGAGTCCCTGTGTCCGGAGTGGTGTGCAGGAGAGTGCAAAGTAGAGTCTCCAAGCGATCCTCGTAGCGCTCCCGATGATCATCCATGTTCAGTAGCTCTGTCATGTCGCGCTTGAATTCTAAGAACGAGTTTTGGGTGATGTCTAGAGAATTTTACAATTTCATAAACCCGTCACACCAAGCATAAGAGGGTGGGGGTAGACGAGGAGGTGAGAGAGGTGGTGGAGCATCGAAAGAAGATTTCGAGGAGGCAAAAGAAGGGAGAGGGGAGGAGGAAGAAGTGAGGGGGGCGGTCAGGTTGGGGAGAGCGGATGGAGAGGGCAGGCGGAAGGGAGGCTGGTGAATGGGCGGCGGTTCTAGATTGATATTAGGTGTGAAGCCAAGGGAATTTCCCATACTGTCAAACCATTCCACTCTTCATTCCCACGGGGAGTACAAGGAAGGGAGATCCGGAGTGGAGGCACGGTCTAGAGTCTGAGGAAAGTTTTGAGAAGCATGTAGACCTCGCCCTTGCGAGCCTCACCCCCGCAGATTATACCACGCCACCTCACGCTTAGATTTTCCTCTCTGCCTTGGCATCGGGAAGAAAACAAGGAGAGGAGGGATGAACACAAACCAAAGGTGGAGAAAACCGGATTTGAGACTGTGAGGAGCAAGGGACGAGGTGTGAAAATGAGTGGAAGAGACCACAGGCGCGGAATAAAACCCATGGAACCAGAGCTTGCAATAGGACTGGTTGGGAGATCAGCCCATCGCATTAACTTACTCATCATCCTAGAGTGCCATCTCCATAACTGGAGCAATGTGAGGGTGGTAATGGGGGTACACAACTCTAAAAATTGAATGCGTGGAGTTAAATGCTGGTGTTGGAGGGAGGGAGTGTGGTGTGCGGTGGCAAGGTGTTGAGTGGATTGAGTCCAGGTGTCCTCCCAACTGTCGGATGGTGCGATGTGCTCGGTGACACCCCATCCGGGGAAAAATAGATTATTATTATTATTATTATGCCGAAGGCATATCTTAGGGATAGGTTTTCATGAAAACCTGTCAGTTGGTTGACAGGTTTTCCAAAACCCCCATCTTTGTTTACCATCCCATCTTTATTCAACTATACCTCTTTGTTTACCATCCCATATTTATTCGACTATACCATTGTGCATGAATACCATTTGCCACATCATGTCTACCTATCCCTATCTCTATCTCTTTAGAGTAGGTATTTCATAAGCTTAAATAAGATTTTGTTCTACCGCATTTGTTGTCTGTATTCTGATCAAGTTTGATACGATATTGTTCTACAGCCTATATTTATGACGGTGATACGAAAAAATTGGTTAACATTATGAGCTAAAACTGTGATCCAGTCTTTGGTGAGCTCTCAGACCTCCGTGACCGAATTGATCCTTTAGATTATTTTTTGGGGGTCAAAATAGAGGTTTTGACCTTACTGGTTTCGTGATGTGTTGCTACTACAGTTGGATATTGAACTTGTTCTCAAATTCTCGGATGGCGTTTCCATTGATGTGATCGAAGGCGATGCAATCTACAACAACAACATTGGAGGAGGAGGAGGAGGTGTGATGATAGATGTATTTTGGGACTATTTGATTGTTGGTCTTAGCTGAGAACAATTTGACAGAACAAACGACCGTCTAGCATCTGAAAATTGGTTTCACCAGTAAAAAATTGTCCAAATTCCTCTTGAATTTCCCTAAGCTTTTGACATTAGGATCTAGTCGTAACCTAGGGTTCGATTTCTACAGTCTATTCTCGATCCCAAGTTAGAGGTTGTGGTTTTCAACCTAGAATCTAATAAAATTACAGGAAAACTCGTATCCAACCACAACCTAACCATGTTTATTATATCTGTAAACCCTAGGATTTTAGCATCGCCTACAAAGAAAATCTTCTTGGGGTTGTTAAGGATATCGAAGAGATGGGAATTGAGAAGGTGTCCAAGGTGTTTTCTCGAGTTTTACTTTGGTTCAGTGAGCTTAAAAGGGAAAATTTGAGAGAATTAGGGTTTATAGAGGAGGAAGTTGGGATTCTTGTTATAAAGTTGGGATTCTTGTTAGGAAGTTTCCATCGCTTATGGGGTTGTTCGAGGATAGACTGCGCAAAATCTCGTGTTTCTTGTTGAGGAATGGAATCTTCCTTGGAATGATATTTTGATTTATCCATTATGATATTTTGATTTATCCATTATGATATTTTAATTTATCCATTGGCTCTAGGTTTTTGCAGGGAGAAGAGACTAAAGCCAAGGTTCATTTCTCTCAAGCCCTTGATGTTGAAGAACACGTCTTCAAAGGAAGTTGAAAGTTATCCTTCAAAGAGGTTTATGTTAATGTCAGATAAGGAGTTTCATCTCAAAATGGAGAGAAGGATGTCAGTGGCCACCTATGGGAAGGAGGAGAAAAACCTGTTGTAAGGGGTGCATAAACAATTTGTTACTCTGTCTAGTTGTGATGAAGCAGTACTCGGAGTTTACAAACATGCGGGAGTTCTTGGTTGCTCTTTCTGGATGGAATTAACATCAAAATTAAAGTAGTATGATGTGATAGTTCAAGAAATTTATCCATTTGACGTGTCTAAGCAGTCATGCCAATGCCTTTAGAAGAATCTAAACATTTAACTTTACTTGAGAGAAAAAAAAATAACCCATCGACTAAGAAAACCTCACAATGCATAGACAGTGAAAACCCTGGGAATATACCTAAGTTTTAACTCATGGAATTATCCATCGTCACTAAAATGATTACTTATACGATACACAAAGGTCAGTGTAGGACATTGTGGATGTATGCCGACACAAAGATGAAGAAATCGGATGGAACCTTAGAAATACCTTCATCGAGGCCATTTGTGCCACAATGTCGGCTATGTTGAGGCTCATCTCTTGACCTCTAAAGAATAGGGGTAGTGAACCATTGAGGAGGTCCTCGATCCCTGTCCACTTTACCTTTTGGGCTATGAAATTCCTCGAGTATAAGGGAGACTGCTAAATGGCATTCCAATGGCGCTGGAATTGGTAATTAACACATATGGAGGATATTTTAAACAATCTTGTATGTGGAAGGTCTCTCAATATTCTCTTTAGACAGTCTTCTTGGCCCTTCTTCAGAGCTTCCAAGTAATGAACATGAAAAAAGTTATCCTGCCAAATGTCTCTAAATGGTGAACGAATCTATCTGAGATTTTCTGGAGGGAATTTTATAAAGATGGTACTCTAAAGTTATTTTTTTTATAAAAGAAAAGGCATACAACAGACTTCTTTATCTCTCGAAATGTAAATAAAAAAGTAAAAATGCACACACTCTGTCTCAAATTAAATTGTTTATTTATAGGTGAGTGGATAGTAGGTATTGTTTAACTAGTCTTTTTTAAATTGCATTTCTGAATTTATGAATGGATTCAGCCTGCCAAAAAGTAAAATTAATTAGAATATTGTATGTTCAATTTTACTTGAAATTTAACGAGAATTTGTTGAATCTGCGGATAGTAAATTCAAGTTAATATCATAAATCTCCAAATATACAAGTAATATACAAGTTATGTGTCATAATTTGTAAAATGAACATGTTTTTGTTACTTATTTACACGTTAAAATTGTACAACTAAGTTTGTCCAGGAAAGGGAAACTTATCACGGAAGAGTAATCTCATATCTATCTATTTAAACATGGCATTTCATCTCTAACATATATGGTCAAAGAAAAACAGTCTTCCTTACAAATTGTACGAAATGATATGAATTCCCATATAGCTGAAAAAGTTGTTCTACAGAGGGTTTTGGAGAGAGTGATCAGATTAGCTTGATCACTGCATCTGTAAGCATTCCATTATTATGTCCTTACAACTATTCCAACAGTAAATAATAGTTGTCGAGCGTCCACACGATAATTAAAGTATAGTATATGGTTTCTAATAATCCCACCAATGTTGCAATTTGAAATCTGGCCCTTACTTGTAACCCTGAGACTGTTGTAAATTACAATCAAACTTTTATTATGGTAAAATTAATTTGTTATGCAAAGTCATGGCTTATCTAACTTTTTTTTTCTAAGTTAGTTATAGTTCAAAATATGAAACTAGGATTTTAAATTGGGTAAAAGTTTTAGATTTGGTAAAAGTATGAAATTAATGCATAATTTATTTATTTTCAATTTGTTTAATGATAAAATAGCATTAGGGAAGAGTAGTTTTTTTTTTTTTTTGGTATATATTTGAGAATGTAATTTTTATTTATTTATTTATTTTAAATTAATTATAATTTTATTATAATTTAACTTTCATGTATAAAATTTAATTTTCATACAATATAGAGATGTTTGTTAATTGTAATGGAGTTTAAATTTGTATGATGAAGAAACAAAATTTCAAATCAGTCAAAACTATGATTTCTTGTGACCTAATTTTGAAAACTCTAAACACATTTTTGTTTTGGGTTGCTCTTGGACTTCAATAAGGCTAGGGTAGATTTGCATAACTCTTCAATAATTGTACCCCTGGCATGTAGTGGGGAAAACTATGAATATGATTGGACTTGTGAAGAATATACATTACTGATAGGATTTTAATACAAACCAAATATTATCGCCCCCTAATAATATATTATATGAAACTATTGCTAACTATGGGAAATATGAGTTTTTGCATCACTAAGAGGTCACATTCTAAAGTAAAAACTAAAATAAAAATTAAGGTCACATTCTAAAGCAAAAGCTAAGATGAAAATTAAAATTGGTTTGTCAAAGAAGGGCATCATGTAAAGATAGTAAGTTTGTTTTTGTTTTTGTTTTTTCAAACATTGCTTGCAAGTATTGTGTTTTAAATAATAATAACTTTATATTAATAAAACTTGTTTTAAATAATAATAATGTTATATTAATGAAGTGTGTTTTAAATAATAATAATATTATATTAATGGAGTGAGTTAATATACTGATAATAACTTTTTTATATATTATTTTGTGAAAGTATTTTTTTTTTTTTAATTTCAATCATATAAATTATTTTAAAATAAATCAAAGTTTAAAGAAAAAAATTAAAATTATTTTTTTTATTAATTAAATTAAATTAAATTTATAGATAAGAAACCACATAATTCTATACAATATAATCACCTAAAGTAAAGGAGATTGTTGGATGGATTTTAGTGATTCCAATTAACAACATTAATATGAAAACTTTCCTCAAGTTACTTTGGCATTTCCATTCTCCCATTTAAGAAGTATACTAGTTATTATTATTATTATTACTACTATAAATATTACTATTACTACATATAGTTAGTTGATGATATATTCGATTGTTTATGATGATATATGATATAATAAAGTTAAATTTTGAAATAATAAAGTAATTTTAAATATATTCAATTGTGTTTAA
>SNQJ01S0000923.1:40530-55961 GCA_010110895.2 Picea sitchensis
ATGACACTGTGGGGTCAAGACTCATAAACATCATAACACTTCCACATATATGGTTGGCCCAAGAGAACATCACAAACATCCAGTGGGGAAACATCACATAATACCTTATCCTTGAAGGGTTGGATTCCATATGACAATTGAAACTGTTGGCTGACACGAAGATCTCGTCCTGGTGAAGCCACCCGATGTTGTATGGTTGCGGGTGTGGTGTTGTTGACAATCCCAACTGTTTGACAACCTCTGCTGAGATGAGGTTCTTATGGCTTCCGTTATCAACAATAAAATGCAGCGAGGTCCCCTTCACCCACATCTGTGAATGAAAAAGGCACTCCCCCTCTTCAGGATATATTCGTTCTTCTGGGTGAATTATTGTAATCACGACAATACCAGTGGGGTCTGCGTCGATGATATGTATTTTACCAGTATTTTCAGAATAAGATTATGAATCAGGGTTCGGCTCCGTGTCTTTGATCTCAACCACCAATGACTATTTTGAGTGACATTCCTTGGTGTTGTGTCACGGGATTTTGTGGAAATCACACCATTTTTCAGTGTCCTTCTGTGTCTTCCTGTCACCCTTCTTTTCTTGTGGATTGGACTGGTTTTTAGGAGACTGTTTGTTAGGATCGTCTTTATCATACTTTGGTTGTTGCAGATTTGCAGAGCCAAACTCCCATTTTTTCTGGTGCTTAAATTTCAGCTCGATTTTAACAACATATCAATAAGCAACACCGAGTGATGAGATGTCCAGAAAATCCATTTCAGTTTGGATGTATCTATCATGTAGAGCCCCATGGTATTTCAGAAGCAAATGTCGTTCAGAGTCTTTGATACCCAGCCTGGTGCGCAAGGTATGGAAGGTATTGGTGAACTCCATAACTGTTTGACCCCTCTCTTTCTGCAGCATGGTCCATCTCATGTACTGATCCTCATAGTTGCCAACAGGGTAATATTGTTCCTTTACCGCATCCACAAAAAAATCCCAAGTGGGCTCGACCCCATATATTCTAGACTCCTCTATGGAACTTTGATCCAAGTAAGTTTCCCACCAATTTTTGACATGGGGGAGAGCTTTAAGGAGTGCGAGGATGATATTTTCCCTGTCGAAGAAATTTTGAACAGAGAAATAACCTTCTAACATATTTAACCATTTATCTAGGGCATCCGCATCTATCTAACCTTCAAAAATAGGAATATCAAAATTGACATGTACCTTAAAAGGCGAGGTGCCTCCAAAGTGGTCGCTTGATGAAGATGAGCATGATGCTATCGGCAGGCGTTGAATGATGTGGGAAAAATTCTCCATCATTTTGTCCCTCTCTCGCGCGAGAGCTTGCTCAAGCAACAGATTTATAGAATCGTCTGCTCTATCGTTTTTATTTTCTTCCACCATTGGGGGTTTCTTGGGTGTGCGAGAGAGTTTGTCCTCAAGAGATACAAACTTGAGACCCAACTTTCTATACTCGGACCTTGTCGGGGACATGCACTGAAAAAATGATCAAGAGCAGCATGCTCTGATACCACTGATCTGGATTATTTTCGACACGAAATGAGAGCGGAGATATAATAAAGAAATAAACAGAGATACCACGAATATCCAATAATATAAAAAAAATGAATCAGAGATACAACCATAAACACAAAGATACAATAATACACAATTTTCTATTAATGAACGAAAATGTACAAAGACTGTAAAAATACAAAGTGAAAGACTCACTAGAATGGTGGCAGCTTATCTCTGAGAAGAGATGTGTCCGCTACTCGCATTCGAAAGAAGATTATTTTACAATGAGGCTCTAAAGGCCTTTTTATCGTAAATAAAATCCAAAACCCTAACCCCGGAATATGAAAACCCAACAGTTTTGTGGACCCTGTTTTGGGAAGTTTGGTGTATCAACTTCCCGAGGGCATAACTTTGGCATACGATCTTCGTTTTGGGCGCACGATAGCTCGTTGGAAAGGTATCGTCGAGGAGATTCATTTAGGTGGGTCAATAAAGGCCTTTGAATATAATTTAGAATCTCTCTCCAAAAAATCCTTCATTTAGGCCCTCAAAATGGCTCCAGAAGTTAAAAACTGCTAAAAATAGTAAATTACCAAAATTGTCAAAATATTGTTTTGAGCCAGTTGGAAAAGATGGGTGGCCACCGATATCCACTTGGATCAACAGGGGATATGAAAAAATATGGAAGTGATAAGTGGCATTAAAAATGCAGCAGGCCAAATTTTTTAATTTCATTGAAGTTTCCTCTGCATCTTGTAATTTAATTGTAATGTGTAAATCCCTATATTTTAAACAAGGGTATTTTTCTATGCCCATTGTAGTGGTAATGAAATGATCAGATTGAAGTGGTTTGTCCTATGCCTACTTTTTTGGTTCCATCAACAAATATTCATCCTTTATTCGGAGGCTACATTAATCCTTTTCTTTTGAAGTATTACTCTATTTTTATTTATGACCTTGGGCTATACAACATGTTGACTAATAGTAACCAAGAAGCAAGTACAAAACCACACATGGTCCTATCAATGACCCTTGAATTATTACGCTCATAATAAAGACAAGAATATGAATACATGCATTCTCTTTTTATGACCTTAGGTTGTAGAACATGTTGACTAATAGTAATCAGGAAGCAAGCAAAAAACTACACATGTTCCTATCAATGACCCATGAATTAGTTCTCTTAGAATGAAAACAAGAGTATTAGTAAATGGTTGTAAACCAATGAGCCTAAGCATTGTTCCTTTTTTCCTTCTTGCAAGTCATTTGAATCTGCACATACAAGAGAAATGACCCTAAGAATTCTTCATTTTTTGCTTCTTTCAAGTCCTTTGACTCTGCACATACCAGTGCAATGACATCATTGTTTTACTATAAATTTTCAAAAATAACTTTCGAAAATTTGGTCCTCATTCGCACACTTGGAACTTTGGTTTATGCGCCTACTCTGGACTTTGAAAGGATATGCGCTCCCTTTGTCACACAAAAGGAAACTTTCAATTGATGTAATATGTCGCACGAAAGGAAACTTTGGCATGATGTGATATGTCACACGAAAGGAAACTTTCAAGCAATTTGATATGTTGCATAAAAAGAAACTTTCACGTGATGTGATATATTTCATGGCAGGAAACTTTGACATCATGTTATATGTCATATGAAAGGAAACTTTGATGCGATGCAATATGTCACACAAAAGGAAACTTCCATGTGATATGATATGTCGCACAAAAGGAAACTTTGATGCAATGTGATATGTCATGATGAAACAAATTTTGCAGTGATGTGATATGTTGTGACCAGAGAAAATTTACAATGATGTGATGCATCATCACCAAGGAAACTTTACAATGAATATGTCATGACTAGAGAAAATTTACAATAATGTGATGCATCACCACCAAGGAAACTTTACAACGAATATGCCGTAACTAGACAAAGTTTATAGACATGTGAAATGTCACAGCTAGAGAAAGTTTACAACAATGTGATATGTCGCAATGGGGCAAGTTTCTACGCAATGCGAAAAGAGAGTTTTGGACAAATTTTGGAAAAAATTATAAGCACAAAATTGGCTCTCAAGTAGGGAGAAAGATTAATGCACATATTTAGGAGCTTAGTGAGTGCTAAGGAAAAAAATGACTCTCAATCAAGGAGAAATATCAATGCACATTTTTAGAAAATTGGTCAATTCTATGGGAAAAAACCAAAGCAAAGTTCATTAAAGGCTTCAAACTAAAGAAAATTAATTCATAGAAAAGTTCATGAAGGCTTGGAAATCTAAAAGAGGAGGGGCCCCATACTATTTTGATGTTATCGAATCATGAAATTTTAAAATAGTATAGGGGGTTGTTGGTAGCTCAAGACATTGATAGGTTTCTTATAGCCACTTCTAAAATTGTAACAATATCTACGTTCATACCATCATAATGTTTTTACTTTACCCGACTAGGTTTAAAAATAAAACATTTTGACATTTTCACCTTATAACAACTTACTTTTTACACCATTAAGAGAAATTGCTAATTACCACATATTCTAAGTGTAAATCCACTAATATTTTTGTTGCGTAAGACATTGAATGAATGTAATGCCATGTTTCAAATGCAGTATTCAAATAAATTGAACATTCAATATATTTCAAGTTGAATGTGCATTCTAATTAGACATGCAGCCTTTCATTCTCAAACATTCAATATATTTCAAGTTGAATGTGCATTCTAATTAGACATACATCCTTTCCTTCTTTCATTCTCAAATTATGTCGCTTTTAAAAAGTTCCAATCATATAAAAGCTTCACATACCTCCACAACCCAATTTTCACGCAAGGAATTTCATGTTATTAAATAGGAGTCATGCTTGCTCTACCTTCAAAATGAATTAGGTATGACTCGCAATCCAAAAAGTCACTTGAATTAGGAGGATGGTTGCAATATCAAAGCAAGGCCACGTTCCTTTTGTAAAATTCATGACATTTTACAAACCTTTTGAAATCTACATTTTGATACCCAAAGCATCTGAGTTGATGAGAATTCTTTTACATCACTCTTATTTAGTGGTCCAAAATTCTCTTGTTGTTTACAGTGGGACTAGGAGAGCGACATAGTACAGCAGTACCCAGGGTGTAAAATTGCTTCGATCAGTTACAGTTTTTTTGTAATGATAAATTTAAAAATTTAATGGAGGGAGAGTTGAGAGAAATATTAAGTAAAGTGAGTGAATGATTAGTTCACTGCTTTTTCATCTTGTCTGTTCAATCATAAATAATGGAGTCTCCATGGTGTAAAATTGTTTCGATGAGTTATAGTCTTTTTCATAATGATAAATTTTAAAAGTTAATGGAGGAAGAATGAGAGAAATATTAAGTAAAGTGAGTCAATGATTAGTTCACTGATTTTTCATCATGTTTGTTCAATTGTAAATAATGGAGTTCCCACGGTGTAAAATTGCTTCCATTAGTTATAGTCTTTTTCATAATGATAATTTTTTAAAGTTAATGGAGAGATAGTGAGAGAAATATTAAGTGAAGTGAGTCAATGATTAGTTCACTATTTTTTCATCCTGTCTGTTCAATCATAAATAATGGCAGTAGTCTAAACGTTTTAGGTTTTGGTCTTTCTCCCACCATATTTTTTGGGGATATTTTCTTGAAATCCAACGACAAATTGTTGGATCTGCGTATTTGAATGGTTAATTCTATATAATCCGAGTTATCCAGAGGTTTTTCATCATAATAAATCCATTTCTACATTCAGCATGGTTTTTCAACATGTTGAATCCATCACCAGGCATTGGAATGGTAGAGTCTTTTTCAGTAGATCGGTGTTATTCTGATGATTTTCGATCTCATGGGATAGAGATAATTCTAGAGTCTGAGGCTTTTTTAAGTCGACCTCCAATCTTAAATAAAAAAGTTCCTAGTCTTGTAATTCATTGATGTTTAAGAATTTTAAACACTCGATCAATGAGAGAGATGAATGTTGTCACTCGATTAACGATATAGATTAATGGTTTCCTTTTTATTCAATTTTTAATTACCAAAATCATATGAATAAATATGTTAGAAATAAGTTAATGTGTCAAAATTGAATTGAATTTCTTCGGCACAAGAATTGTTTTAAGAAGCCTAGGAAATGCCTTTGTCTTTTTCAAGGAGTAGGGACCATGGGGGCTTCATGGAGAGAGACGAGAAAGTTGGATATGGCCCAAAATTTGAATTTTGAATGGTGTCTTGTGAATGTGTGGGCAAGATGATAAACTTTTTAGTATTTCAAGAAAGGAATTGTGGATAAAAAATGATGTTTTAAAGATGAGCTATGTTGAAAAAAATGAAGAAGTCTAAATTTTTTATGATTTGGATTTTTTCTAGCAATCATCACCAAAATCCAATTATAGGAGAATTATCAGAATTGCAATTTTTCATTGTTGAATTTGCATTTTTATTGCAAAAATGGATTTAAGGTCCTAAACAATCCTTGGATTTAAGGTCCTCAAAGACCCTTATTGCATCCGGATTTTGCAATTTCAACAATTAATATATATGATTCCAACAATTCTTCTAAATTTTTAACTAGATTTTGGACAAAAATATAGAAAAAAATCTAAATCATAAACTAACAAAGACAAATACGATATCACCCAGGAGATCATGACTCCTACCCAAATCAGGCAATTTGTTGGATTAGTGCTTCTATACACCCTACATCCTATATCAATGCGTAGAAACCATGCTTCGCTTCTTCAAACACAATTATTTGAGTCAATTTACCATGTTTTATAAGAGTTTTGTAGTATGCATTTGCCTAGAATCTTAGTATTTCATGTCACGCCATCGACAACAATCAAGAGCGAAGGTAGAGTCACCTCGACAAAGGTCAAGTAATCAGAACATGTGGTGAGCAGATTGTTGAATGGATTATCTTTATCAATTGTTATGAACCAAATATTGAATTCAGAAATATCACAATCGATCCACAAAGCAATATAGAAGAAACCACACTTTATTATATCAAACCCTTCAGGTAGGGAAACACCATACAATAGATCCTATTATGGAAGGGATCCTCTCCTGTTCACTTGCCTCTTCGAGGGGTCATCCTCCTATTGAGATACCATTCCAAATACAATACTTCTCAACTTGTCTCATTACATTGCTTGAACCCATTTATATAGTGCTACCACCCACCTATGAAAATTCTAGAGGAGGAACCTTCTAAGAAGTCATCTTACATTTATTATATGTAACTACCATAGTGGAACTTATTTAATACTATAGTGGATCTGGTCCACCTTACATTGAATGACCTCCACTATTATCACTATGGGCCCTATGGGCCCCCCAGTACCTCTCTAGCCACCTACCATTTCATCCACCTTATGAAAGTGTTGTCCTCAACACTTGTTATGAGTGTATAGAACAATATACCAGGGTCCCAAGGATAAGTGTGGACCATAGTGTTGAAGTACACTAGAGAACCACGGTCTCATGTAGAAATAAAATCCACCATGTTGATGCAGTCCAATCGCCATTGTAAACCAGGGTCCCATGTCCAAGTGCTCATGTGAACTCCATGCAAAATATATCGGAACCCAATAACCAACTGAAAATGATGCTCCAAATACTGACACCTATCATGTGGATCCAAATAAGAAGATCCATCTACATAGTGGGAAAGGATCGTAGTAGAATCTAGAAGAAATAATATCACTGTAGAATATGTAGGCTGGACACTGGTAATAATCATTGGCTCTCGATTTGTCACATTGATGTTCTCTACAGAAGGTGGAGTAGAGTCATCAAATAAAAGATGAAAATAGTTATAATCCCAAAAATGACAATTGTCCATATACCAAACATCACAATCGGCCTCGAAATCATACCAATCATATCTTTCTTGATTATATTTGTCCATAATATGCCTTGAAATGATGGACTCTTGAATACATTCCTCTTGAATATGTTGCATTTCAACTTTGAACTCTTAAATTGTTGTCTTGATGGTTGTCATGATTTGAGAGCGAATATCCATCGCAAACACCACATATAATATACCAAAAGAAAACTCTTAAAATGATTTATCAATGGCATTGGCCTACTATAAATTTAAGCACCCTATTTAAATTTATCAACTATGTAGTCCCATCGTCGTCACGAAAACCCCCAAAAATGGTTGATTTTAAATCAGCAATATCGTCACTTCTAGAGCTCCGATTTGGACGATTTTTTTTTTTAATTTGGTGAAATTGAAATTGTGAGAGGAACTCATATCTACAATTTGTTTTGAAAAAATCATCCCCAGTTGCTACATAAATTATAAAAATCACGTGGTCGTCCGCAGAAAAAACCCAAAACTTCAATAACTTTACTTCCTGAACTCCGTTTCAGACGATTTGTTTATTAATTGGGTGTTTTTCTGAGAGGAACTCAAATCTACAACCATTTTTTGCAAATTTTGCACAAAAATACACATAAATCATCTGGAATGTCGCGGTCATCTTTGGCTTCTCCGAAAAAACTGCAAAATTAGAAGAAAAAAATTGTCCACAATTCTTGCCAAGGAAAGTGCTCTGATACCAATTGTTATGAACCAAAGACTAAATACATAAATATCACAATAGGTCCACAAAACAATATATAAGAAACCACACTTAATTATATCAAACCCTTTAGGTAGGGAAACGCCATACAATAGATCATATTATGGAAGGGATCCTCTCATATTCACTTGCCTCTTCAAGGGGGCATCCTCTTATTGAGATACCGCTCCAAATACAATACTTTTCAACTTGTCTCATTACATTGTTTGAACCCATTTATATAGTGCTACCACCAACCTATGAAATTTCTAGAGGAACCTTCTAAGAAGTCCTCTTACATTTATTATATCTAACTACCATAGTGGGCCTTATTTAATACTAGAGTGGACCTAGTCCACCTTACATTGAATGGCTACCACTATTAGCACTATGGGCCCTCTGGGGCCCCCCAGTACCTCTCTAGCTACCTAACATTCTAAGAAGTCCTCTTACATTTATTATATCTAACTACCATAGTGGGTTTTATTTAATACTATAGTGGACCTAGTCCACCTTACATTGAATGGCCTCCACTATTATCACTATGGGCCCTCTGGGGCCCCCTAGTACCTCTCTAGCTACCTAACATCAACCCCCTTAGGCAGAGCCATCATGCGATTCTGAACACTTTGTTGCAACTCCTCTAACGATTCGATCTTCGATTGAGTGTGTTGCTCTCCACCAAAGGAAGGTTACTCTTGAGTCATTTCCCTTCACAATCATAGGATGCTCAATGTTTCTACCTAAGTTGTCAACCACAAGACACTATGTATAAGTTAGTGTGGGACTACAGTCACATATCCTCATCTCTTCTATTATCATCGTCTCTCTTCGTCGCTTTGGAGTGGAACCACAAAAGGGCGGTGAGGAAACCATCATAAGAAGCAAAGAGGTGGTGTTTGGGAGCAAATTATAACTGATAGAAAAAATAATTGTTCCTACAACAATGGCCATTGTAATACAGATCATGTGGAAACAACACAAGGCTGGAGATCCCATGATGAAGGAACAACCATGGAAACAGAGGAAAATGAGCATCTGCATTCTCTCGTCATGGCCAATTTGAGTTGGCGAAAGATTCCAAAATTACGTCCTTGGACACCACTTCACAATCCTTAGGTCAAGAGCCTCCTAGGGATGGCAAGACATGCAGAAGAAAATGGGTGTGCGGGTTAGACAACGGCTAGAAAGGAACTACTTTAGATAGACGGTCTGAATCGAATCCATAGATTGGACGATGTTGAGCAATAAAAAAAATACAGAGAAACCTAGGATTCAAAGAGAGTAACACTTACCAAAAGTACCTAAGCCATATCCCTATATGTTAATATGGTTAATGAGTAATCTAATTTTGGGTGCTTTAATTGATTATAACATTAATCCCATCATTATGCATTACAACCTCAACTACTTTCTTGCAGGCGTATTCCTTTTCATACCTTTTTGCTATAAGTTTTGTATGCGACTATCAAACAATGCATTAGCTATATGTTACTTAAGAATTAAAATTAACAAGGGTTGCATGGCAGTATAGTCCTTGCTGAATTAGTTGGGAAATATATGTTGAACAATGAAACTTAATATAATTAAATGCATAGGTAATTAATGTTTTTTGTCAAAAGATAATAATTAAACAATACATATAATAAAGAAGAATAGCATTATTATTTATGCAACACGAGAATGATAAGAATAAAGAAAAAAACAAGTAAAAACATTTAGTATTATTCACATAAATACATTTAACATAAGACTTTGTTAAAAATAAGAAAAAATGCAAAGTATTAAATGTTCAATGGGGAGGTTGGCATATGCGGGAAGAAAATAAGTGAAATGTTCAATTGGAAGGTTAGCATATACAGGAAGCAATGTAAAGTGTTTGAACTAAAAACATTTAGAATAAAACTTTGTAAAAATATGCAAGAAGGTAAATTGTTCAAGGGTCAGTGCACGAAGTTCGTGGTAGAAAAAGTGGCAAGCCATGCAGCAGGAACGCGCACATGCAGGAACGCGTGTGCGTTCTTAGGAACGTGCATGTGTTCCTAAACCTTTAGGTTTGGAGGTGGTTGAACCTCCACAATGCTTGCCTCGTAGGTTTAGTGGCAAGAACATGTGTGTGTTCTTAAGAACATGTGAGTGTTCTTAGGAATGTGTGCGCGTGTTCCTATTGATAAAAATTTTAAAGAGGTCGTGAGCGTGATTTGTGGTCATTGTGCACAAACCGCACTCACATTTCTACTCTCATTGAAAGAATAGAGGAGCTAGAGAAGAACTAGGGAAGAAGGATCTTGCCACCATGTCCAGGTATGTTTGATTTATCTTATTTTTAACCCAATTTAGTCATTTCCAATTTAGTTTTTTGCTTCAAAGAATCTAAATTAAAAAAAAAAATGTAATTTTGTATTTTAATTAAAAAACTAACCTAATTTAGATGCCATGGATTTTAAATTGTAGCATATATAATAAAATGGAACCCCGAGACAATGAAAATCACTCAGAAGAAAACCAAGAAGATCAAAACCCCAACCCACCACAACCACTCAATGTAAACACTCAAATTGATGAGGGGTTGGTTATATTAAGAACCCTTGATAAACAATTAAGAGACACTAGATAGACTAGAGGAGTCTCGTTAGCCACTTCTTTGGACATCATTGTGAAGTCCATTGCACGTTCCCAAGGGAAATTGACCTCTATTTTTTATTATAGGGAAAGAATGTATGAGTACTACAACATTGGTTTGGATAGAAACCAAGTCAAAGACCTGGGCATTTCAAAACCACAATTATTGTCTATTTTTAGGGATCCTAGAACTGGAAAAGAACTACCATTGAACAAGAAACGTATCTCCATTGACTGGTGCATCCATCCCCAGATTAGTCAAAATTGGATGGATAGGTGGTATATGGTTTTTGATAAACCTATCTGCAATAACAGGGAGATGCCCTTATATTTTTTGAGAAAATTATGGGTTGAGTTTATTTTAGGTAAGCATGTCAACTACTTTGACATTGGAGACTTCTAGGAGGTGGGTCTAGGGTCCACACGAGGGTGAGAGCATGCCAAGCGTGACCCCATGTTAGGTCATCGTCCCCCAGGAAAAGGATTGACCCCCTACCCAACATCCTCCTACTGGAGAGAGCTTGCAATAGGTAAAGCTAGTCATTTCATCATTGACTCGTAGCCTAGTGAAACATAGTAGCTTTGTTGCACTATCTGGGCAGGAGGTGTCAACCAGTGGCATTGATAGAGGGGTTGGTGATTCAGCATGCCCGACAGATTACAGTGAGGAGAGAGCACATGGACAGAGCAGTCGTCCATGTGACCCTCACAGACACTTGAGTTGCGGGAAGACATGTTATGCGCCTATAGAGCCCAGTGGACATCATAGCTTCATGGAGGAGGTAGGTATCATAACCCTCTTTATGTTCTTCATCATTATGTTTCTATATTTATTTTGTATTATGTGTATTTATATTGATATTTTATTTATATTGTTTTCTAGTTGTTACCTCCTAGTAGTAGACCCTCTACACCGATGAATGCATTAGTGCCTAGACCCACCACTGATGCAGCAATATAGGCACCTTGTTCATTGGGTGTACCCCACACAAAGGTATGTGTCACATATGATAAATTCACCATAGTCATTTATTTATTTTATGGCATCCTCCAATTTTTAATGTTCTTGTGTTTCTACAGTATTTGGGACTAGGCAATGTCAGGGAATATTGAATGTCCATCTAGGATGGACAAGTCACTTGTGTCACAGGTATCATATGTAGAGTTAAATATCATAGAATTCTCAAATTGTTTGTGTTTATGTTTTTGAATTTTACTAGTTGGTAGTAATAGTTCAATTTTATTAATATGTATGCAAGTTGTGGATATATTTGATAGCTATAGTACTATTGCACTACCTGATCACCTGGGCGTTGCATCTAGGTTACCTTTCTCCAAGCCTAGGGAGTTTTGTTCACTTGTACAGCTTGTGGGGATCCATCGTTTCCCACCCTCAACATTTCCATCAACCCCATCGACCAAGACTGCCACAGTAGAGGTTTTCTTGGAGCAGGTTGTACAAATTAGTGCTCCATCTGCCAGTGAATCTCCATCGAGGCCTGAGATATTCATGGTGAGATAATGCATTGATGACAATTTTTATGTTTCATGAATTTTATTTTATGCATATTTGTTTAATTTTCTTGACTTGATCCTTGTAGTTGATGTAGGGTGGCATCACAAAGAGACTGGGGTTGGGGAGGAGGGTAACACCCTCACGATTGACAGTAGCATATGCGGTGAGTTGTCTTAGGTTAAATTACAAAATATCATTTTGTATGTTTATTAATTCATTGAGGAAAAAAACTTATAACAATGTTTATTCTTTGTGCAGTCTCCAGAGCGTCGAAGCATGCCCATGCCTAGAACCTCTCGAGGTGCTTCCTCAAGCAAGAGAAGAAAGATTGATTTCCAAGATGCTCCTAAGGGTGGTGATGGTGGTAGTGGTCAATGATTGACCAACTACTGTCATTTTGTATCTAGGCCACCATATGGATGTTTTTTTATGTTAGGGCACTTGTTGTCGCTTTGTATATTGGGCACGAGTTGCCATTTTGTAAAAAATGAATGATTTATATGATGTTGGATATATATATATATCATGGCACATTTTTTATGAATCTCATTGTTTCAACATTTTATATTGATGAATATATGAATTTCAAAGTGTTTGAATTCCAAAGTGTATGAATTTTATGTGTATTAATCCTTTGATTTTTATCTAGAGTGATTATAAATACTTGCATTATGCATTAAGGAATATCTTATGGTGGAAAATATTGCTAAGTGCCCAATCCATAAGAAATTAATGGTTCTCAAGTAGCATTGTTTCCTAATCAACCATGTATCTCTACATCATCGATAAATCATTCCTTTTGAATTATTTGCATGAATGTTGTGGATATCCATATTCTAACTCACAACCAACAATGCATGGACTACCTCTTGAATTATCTCCATCTAAATCCAATGACAATCCACACTCAAATAGTGGTCACTTGAAAATATNATTATTTGCATGAATGTTGTGGATATCCATATTCTAACTCACAACCAACAATGCATGGACTACCTCTTGAATTATCTCCATCTAAATCCAATGACAATCCACACTCAAATAGTGGTCACTTGAAAATATTGTGACCTAAAAAATGACATATTATAATAATTTATTATAGAAATATTTTTTCTCATTTATCTTCTACATAATTGTAAATCACTTAACAATCTCAGCTCAATGTTATGTCAAATTAACCTCAATAACAAGTACTATAATTACTCAATTATGAATATGACATAAGCTAAAATTTAATTATGAAAGTAAACAACATTTGGACAACCCAAACACTTCATATATATTTAGAATATGAAGTACATACACCTACCAATATCTTATCAAGGGTTGTTAGAAGTCGCGCTCTTCAAACCCTAGTGATGGAAACTACAAGATAAAATTAGCCAATAGCTCACTCCATTAGAGATCATCAACAAGGTATCATACACAATGGTAAGTCCTTTTTGGAAGCTACATTTGTATCCCAAACTTATACAAGATCAACTCGCTCTATCTTCTCGATAACAAGCACATTAGGTAGCACTGGGGTTTTAAAATTCCACAAAACCCTAACTTCTTCTCTTACCAAAGCTACATGATAAAAGTATTTATTTTCTCATGTAGGTATAAGTCATAGTATTCCTAGTCTCCTTACGACAAAACCTTAACCCTAGTCTTCCCTTGACATTCCTTTGAGAAGCCTAGTTGTTAGTTTCTTAGTTGATTCAATCCATAATTTGACCATTTTCTCGGTCACACAAAAAATTCCCTTCTTTCTATGCATGACATATACAAAATCATTTGATTTATGTCTAACCCTTCATAAATGCCAAAAATACGAATCAATGACTCATTAATGCACTCATGTTTGTTTATGTCACACACCCACTACGCGTATCAAACTTTTGCGTTGACTTCTCAACAATCAGAATCCTCGAAGTCCTACGGGGCTTAGCACAGGCTAGCTCTTTCCTTTTTCCACCTCCATATGATTGTAGTTCATGACTATGGACCGAATCAGCACTGCGTCTTTTCGCAATCCGCGACTCAGTGCTACCGGAACGTTGAGTCGCTCGACTCTGTAAGCCCCGAAGCTTGAAACAACGAAACGTCGAACCCCGACGGGGCTAGCGAGGGGCAAGTTTCTCTCTTGGGTTCTTGTCTATGCGACCCTATGTTGTGTCCACACGCTTAATCCATTCAAGAGCTTATCGGCTTTTCGCGATTCGGGGAATCACGATACACAACTTCTACCTTTCCCCATTCAAATCCCCGAAACTTCCGAGGTCCCCAAGGTTTCCCTCCGAAGGGAGATCAATGGTCGTAAGCCTCCCTTGATCCAATGGCATGGATCCTTTCGGGGTTTCGGTACTCAGGAGTTCGAAGTACAACGACTCCAAGACTCTTTGTCATTCAAATCTCTTAATTCTGATATGGGAAGTGATGCAGTCGCACTCCCAAGCACATCCGCATACGGGATCGTTCAATCAGTTCATGAGCCAAAGTGGGTCATTGGATTCCCTGCTGGAATCTCTATCAAGACCCTATCCACAGGTCCTTCTCTCCCTGTCACGGCCTTTGTATACGATTGCTACTCTTTCCACAGCAGGAAATGCATATACTTTCGGGTTTCGGGGTTTCGTGCTCCCCAATGTCAAGAGTTCCCTGTTCTCTTGAATCCCCGATTTCCGATGAGCTAACTCACCGATATGGTCCCTTACATGTTAGCCCTCCTGGATAAACTCCTAACCCACGTGACCACTACCTCACAAGACTGCAGCCTTATCTCCTGTCGGGTTTTCGGACTTTCCAATGCCGAAAAGTACTCGTCCTCAGGATTCACGATTCGTCGAATCCCGATATGTCGATATGATGACAGTTGGCCCTACAAGGGACGCTTTTCTCTTTGTCGGGATTCCGGACTTCGCAATTCCGAAGTGTATGGACTTCTTGTCCCCGAGATCCCCGATTTCCCGATGGATGACTTTCCTTTCGAGACTTTTCCCGAATGCTCCGATTGCTGCCACGCATCCTCCTATGATGGACGGCTCAGATTGATTCCGGAATTTTCACTATGAAAATTCTCGATCTCATGTCATCGTGACTCCCGATTTCACGAATGTCGATATCCCGATGGCCACGCCTCTCGCTGGGACTTTCAACCTCCTGTTCACGAGGGCTTAACCCTCATGCATCTCTTAACAGATCCAATGGTTGTTGGTTTGTTCTAG
>SNQJ01S0000923.1:61702-80344 GCA_010110895.2 Picea sitchensis
GCTAGCTCTTTCCTTTTTCCACCTCCATATGATTGTAGTTCACGACTATGGACCGAATCAGCACGGTGTCTTTTCACACTCTGTGACTCAGTGCTACACAAACGTCGAGTCGCTCGACTTTGTAAGCCCCGAAGCTTGAAACAACGAAACGTCGAACCCCGACGGGGCTAGCGAGGGGAAAGTTTCTCTCTTGGGGTCTTGTCTACGTGACCCTATGTTGTGTCCACGCGCTTAAGCCAGCCAAGAGCTTATCGACTTTTCGTGATTCGGGGAATCACGATACACGACTTCTACCGTTCCCCATTCAAATCCCCGAAACTTCTGAGGTCCCCAAGGTTTCCCTCCGAAGGGAGATCGACGGTCGTAAGCCTCCCTTGATCCAACGGCATGGATCCTATCGGGGTTTCGGTACTAGGGAGTTCGAAGTGCAACGACTCCAAGACTCTTCGTCATTCAAATCTCTGAATTCCGATATGGGAAGTGATGCAGTCGCACTCCCAAGCATGTCCGCTCACGGGATCGTTCAATCAGTTCATGAGCCAAAGCGGCTCATTGGATTCCCTGTTGGAATCTCTGTCAAGACCCTATCCACAGGTCCTTCTCTCCCTGTCACGGCCTTTGCATACGATCGCTACTCTTTCCACAGTGGGAAATGCATATACTTTCGGGTTTCGGGGTTTCGGGGTTTCGTGATCCCCGATGTAAAGAGTTCCCTGTTCTCTTGAATCCTCGATTTTCGATGAGCTAACTCACCGATATGGTCCCTTACGTGTTAGCCCTGCTGGCTAAACTCCTGACCCACGTGACCACTACCTCACAAGACCGCAACCTTATCTCCTGTTGGGTTTTCGGACTTTCCAATGCCGAAATGTACTCGTCGTCAGGATTCGCGATCCGTCGAATCTCGATATGTCGATATGATGACAGCTGGCCCTACAAGGGACGCTTTTCTCTTTGTCGGGATTACGGACTTTGCAATTCCAAAGTGTATGGACTTCTTGTCCCCGGGATCCCCGATTTCCCGATGGATGACTTTCCTTTCGAGACTTTTCCCGAATGCTCTGATTGCCACCACGCGTCCTCCTATGATGGACGGCTCAGATTGATTCCGGAATTTTCACTATGAAAATTCCCGATCTCATGTCATCGTGACTCTCGATTTCATGAATGTCGATATCCCAATGGCCACGCCTCTCGCCGGGACTTTCAACCTCCTGTTCACGAGGGATTAACCCTCATGCATCTCTTAACATATCCAACGATTGTCGGTTTGTTCTAGCTAAGATCTAACAGCTCAGATCTGTCCCACGTCGCGCACTCTCCCACTACTTCATGGACGTGGAAAAATCAACGGTCCAGATGTTCTCATGGACCTTGGGGGTCTACGATCCCGACTTCCTCGCTATTCACAAGGATAGAGGGAAAGGGGCAAGGTATGCAACGCCCTTATTTTCTTTCGTCAATCTAACGGTCGTGAATGACCATGGATCTTTCAACGAAATCTCGTCCGTCGATCGATACTTATCCCTACGCTGCTACTTCAGGATTTTTAAGAGGGTCATTCCTCCTCGTGCAGGTTTGTCAAGACCTGCACCTTCAAGTCCTTTTTCCAGGTTCTTGGTAAACCTTTCCAAGGAGGGAATCTCTGTGAAGAGATCTATTCTGAGGCATTCCAGGAGTCAGATAAGGGGAAACAAATTCCCAAGAACAGACTGAAAGTCTGACTTGGTTCAACTTATGCATAATTAAATTCATTTATCAACATAATCCATGCGTGGCTTTTCTGTTATAAGCATATACAACTACTAGTACTGATCAAAATACCACACAGACATTCTCATAATGAAAACATTCACAGTTTCACAGCTTATGAGCATAATTATCAAAATACATATATTTCAAGGAGCCAGAGGCAAAACACTTATCAGAAATAACACCAGAAGTGAGTGCAACTGCTGAGAGGGGTACTCGTTTCCACCCAACCGTAGGCTTAGCGACTCCCAGCAGATTTACCACTAGCCACCCCCGAGCTGAGACCACGATGATGTGAGACTGCGTCTCTATTTGCCAGTGATCAGGAGCGAAGGTTGCAATCCTTCCTCTCTGCTATCACTCACTCTGCGTAATGCCAGAGTTCTCCCCTCGCGTCTGCCCCCCAATCGCTTCTACCCCACGCCTTACCATCTTGCGAGGTTGCGTGTGGCGCGATTACCCTCGCGTTGATCAGGCCTGACGGCTCTACGGATGGGAGGTTCACCTTCCATCCCTCATTAAACCATCAACCTACCAGCCTGCGAGACATTTAATTCATGGCTAGCAAGCCTCTTTTGGTTCTCTGGGCCAGTGGAGTCCAAATACGGTATTAATTCTCGGTGGAAGTTAACGCCACCTTTCCAGATGCCTTCCACCACCATCGTGGTCTCTTTTTTCTGCACATCCCCTCTCAGCAGTCCTACAATAAAATTCATATTGTTATTCACATTCATTGACCTTTTCCTCAAGGTCCATTTACATCACATATTCACATTTATGAGTTTGCCATAGTTCTTGGCCAGTCCAGTTATTTTTACAAACTGGGGGAAACAGGGTGTTACAGTTTAGCTTGTGTAGTGGGTATATGTAAATTTTGTTAAACCCATCAATTATTAATAACATTTATTCAGTCTTCCATGATGTCCACTAAACTTATTGATTTTGATCAATAGAATGAGAGAGTTTGCATGGAAAGTAGATCTTAGAATGGGTATCATTTTCTACCTACAAATAAAGGTTTTGAGGTTACATTTCATGACACACCATAGAAAGTAACGCTATGCTATCAAAATTCCTCCAGGGAGACTTGAAACCATTATTATTTTCTCTTCGTCGTCTATGAGAGTTTATTGCACACTCCTACCCAATTTTTGGGTTAAATCACACAAGGAGACAAAGGACCCTCCCAAACCCAATCCCACAAACCTGTTGATTCCATGCCATTGTCATGCCTTGCCAAGTAATTCCATAGGATTCCATTTCTTTTTCCATGCCTTTCCATGCCTCTCCAAGTCATTCCATGTCATTACATAGCCATGCTATTACCATGCCTCTCCATGACATGCCATTGCCATGACATACCAAGCCATGCCATGCCATTTCCATGCCTTTCCAAGCCATGCCATGTCATGCCATGTCATTGTCATACCATTGACATGTAGCTTCCCATGTCTTGTCACTGTAAATGTGTTGAACCTACACATAATAGATCTAGCTGGGAATTGACATACACAGTTGCAGAGAAAATAGAAGAAAAGAGAAGCAGGAGAGAAAGAATGGAAGAATTCTCATTAACCAAATGAATGAATGATCATTTACACATGATATACTTTGTATAACTCAACCAATGCGTATTGGAGTAGAAGCCAATGCGCCATAATGGTGGTCTTCAGTGATCTGGAAACATACCAGCAGTTACAGGAGTAAACGGCCACCTAGTCTAATCTCTCAGATAGTTACGTGAGTGAACTGCCACCTAGTTTGAGTTAACTATTCTATCAGTCTTTAGTTAACTAACTGAAACATAGTGAAGTGAGGAGGAGATCATGGAATCATGAGTAATGCGCTACTCTGGTGATGATCCCAAGGACAATGCGCATTAGTTGGTGATGATCCCAATGATGCATGTTGATAATCCCAATAGACCATTTAGTGTAGATTTGAGCCATTTTTTCTTTCAAGTGAATCTAGAGGTTTTCAAAAAACACACAATGTTCCTGACAAGTCTAAAAAATATACAACAAGCCACGAAAATCATAGCAAAGATCTGAAAAATTCACAACAAATGTTGGAATTGATTTGTAAATGCTCATATCAAGGTATGCTCTACTAATCATAGTGATAAATTTAAGGGCTTTGGTTTTCTTTTGATTTGTGTATTTTGATTTTTGAGTGGGTTATACGACTACCAAGTCCTCGGGAAAATTGTTTCCTCTCAAATTTCAGAATTCAGGACTTTTGTTTTTAGTCTGTTAGGTGTGTAAATTTTTTTAGGTCGTATCTTCTAACTTTCACCATTGGGGTTGGTATTCACTGGTTGGTCAAGTTGATATGGTAATATTCCTCTACTAAGTTCAATTTTGCTTAAACGAGAGGTATATTTCATCTTATTTCATCTTTTAAAATATAATTATATTGTCATTATGGTTTTTCTATACTATCCTTAATCATATTATGAGTCTAATGACCTAAATGCGCAATTAATTTATGTTTCAAAGTTTGGATGGTGCTTTGGATTGGTGTAAAATTGTATCTTGTCTCTTAATAAAATGACATCGAGTAATTGATAGTTTAATATCAAGGAAACATGTTGATGGTTTTCTTAGATGATCTACTTTTTTCACTCGAAAGTCAAAGTCGATAATTATGATGTTAGGGAAAACTTTGAAATTTTCCCTAAGTGTATCCATGGATGGGGCACATTTATGACGTTTCTGTACAAGGTAGGAATTGGATTCAAAGCCTAGGGAAACTATGATTTTTTATCATAGGATCATAGTAATTGCACATTGTATTATTAAAAACTAGGACGAAAAAATGAATCAAAGTGAGAAACTGGATTAAAACATTTGTCATTCAAGAGTTTTTAACGAGTGACTTCACATAACAGAGTGCCTTAACAATACACTCTATCACCAACTATTCTACACCCTAGGAATTTTTATACTATACATATTATGCACAAAAGAAAAATTAATTAATCCAGATTCATTCTACATTTAAAAGTAATTTAAATCATTCAATTTATTTGTAAATGTTATAAATTAAATTATATTAATTAAGTTTGATGCCCTTATTCACGTGAGAATTCAAATTCTTTCCAAATACATGTGCACTTCTCTAAACTGATAAAAGCATCCATATAAAATACACATTCAAATTATAATGTTTAGGTGGTGTTCTTATTTTTCTTAAAGTGCAGCCACGGATAGAGAAACTTCCAAAAAGACGAGTGTTTATGTACCAAGTTTTTTTCCTAACTTTAGTACTATAACTTGAGTACTGTTTCTGAAAACATAGTTTGTCCATAATGAGGTTCATCATTGTTTTTTCAAAGAAACATCATATATCAAGAATAGCAAATGATGGGCGAATGTTGAGCCAATTAAAAAAAATTCCTCTCTGATCCCTATATACTTAATCAAGCACTTTAATGATTAGCTAAGAACGAAGGAAGAATGACATGTGCAAGAATTATCTCTATTAATTTTGATTTTTAATTTGTGGATAAGATCAAAAATATTGTTAAATCTCATAGTTACTCACAGTCATATTGCATATTTTTAATTAAAAAACTAATTAATATGAAAGTTTTGGGCCTAACAAAATAAAATACAAACCGATTACATTTGGTCTATCTGCATGATGACAGTAACTGTAGTTAGTACAACTAGCATACTCCCGAAGCGGGGGAAAGGAAACACCGAAGTGATTTGGTGTGGTTACTTTGTTTAAAGACCATGAGATTTTGTTTTTGGGAGGAATTAAAGTGATGTAGCCAGATGTAGTCAATGGTCAAAGTTTTGGGCCAACGATTTAGATCCCCATTCTCAGTTTTATTTTATGAAGCCTATACAACATTTGTGTGAAATTGGGTGAATCAACAGATTTGGGCATGCAACTACAAAATAAACAAATTGATCATGAAAATGAATTGATTTCCTTCATAACCCTTCATGTCAACACTAAAGCGAATTTATTTCCTTCTATAACCCTTCATGCCACCACTTAAGTGTTTGAATTTACCTTACATATGTAATTTGTCCAGTCAATGTGGTCATGGAGGACAGAAAACAACACCAATTAGACTTATTGCGAACTTCATTTGTGACAATCCAGTTTGATCAACCTCTACTTTCTCATTTTCTAACTCTAACACTCTTGCCTTTGCCTTTACTACATGTGGTTATGTCATAATGACACTACCTGACAATTCATACGTTTCCTTGAGCCATCTAGATGGTTCACTTTAAAGACTGAAATTTTGTAATTTTTTCTTGAGTGAGAAAAGAAGGGAATTGGGTTAGAAGAAAAGGGAATAAAACCTAAGGTATAAACATTCCACAATATGAATTGAATGTACTTTACATATGTTAGAGCTTCTAGCACCCAAAGAAATAACTTGAATAAAAATGGGTAATGTGTAAAAGTGAGCGATTAGATTTCATAATAAATATAATAAACTAAATGTAGCATTTATTTTTACCAACTTCATTTATAAAATGGATCAACAAATGGTTAGATTTCAAAATGGATATAAGAGGAAACTCAAGCCATTAGATGTAATGCCTCATGTAAGATATATCGATGATGTTTGGACTTCCTTTTTAAAGGATTAAGTGTTAACAATCTCAAGGTAAAGGGTTTTATTATTCTCATATTTATCATAGAGTAAGGCAAAGCACAAATTATTGGTAAAAGCTTTTAAATGTGATTCATAATGACATGTAACTGTTTATATAATGTGTGAAAAAAACATTCATATGTCACAAAAATTCACACTGGCAAACATGTTTAGATTTTGAAGTCCTATCACAAGGGACATCTAAGATGGTCTGAAAATACATCTCACATTCACTTTATCATCCACCTAAAATTTACAACACTTTATCATCCACCTAAAATTTACAGCAGATAAGTAACCCTTTACATTTAGCAAGACATAATTTATCTGGTAAAACCTTGACAATATGCCAAGGAAACATCCATTGGATGTGGTATAGATATTCCAACAACGGCTTACAAACATCCATTAGAACTTTAGTGGGCTTAATGGTTAAGAACATTTGTTTCCTCCTAAGAGGTCAGAAGTTCAAATCCAGAGGGGATAGGGTATGAATGGGCGGAGGGGTCCCTTATCCCACAAACAAGAAGATCTCATACACCAATTCAAACAAAGGGGAAAACAACAACAACAACATCAATAATTGTACATGTTTTTCTTTTTCTATCTGTGATCTATAGACATTACATTATTGAAATTTAGAAATTTATGGCTCTTCGTATGATTGTTTCAACCGGCTTCAAAGGATCTTATAACAATTCACTATCCTTTTTATTAAAAAAATATGCAATTAGTTGGGGAAGTAGGCTTTGGCGAACATTTTATAGACCCATAGAAAAATAAAAATTTCCTACTCATTTTCCAGGTTTTGAAGCAATTTCCCTCAGCGTACCGCAATCAATGTGGAATCACGTCAATTTCCTTAAGTTTCTAGAATGAAGCACATCAATTTCCTCAAGTTTTAGATCTCTTACTTCAAACTTATTTGATACATGCCACTACATTTCTTTGTTCATGTTCTGCATTGCTTCAATGGGAGTGGCCATATTGCAGTACCAAAGGATCCAAAGATAAGTTCTGTATGGCAAGTTATTCTGGATACTCATACTTACAACAAAGATAAAGGTTGTTCCTCATAAATTAATTTCCTGCTTGTTAAAATGCATCTTCAAAAGAAATTGCCAAATGATGTGGACGTTTATGATCTTGAGCATCATGTCTATGACTTGCTGACATGCAGAGCAAGACACAAAAACGGCCTTCAGAAAAAACCCTCATATCTAACTAAAACAACAACACAACATTTATATTTATGGCAATAGAATTAACTCGAATTTCATTAAGTCGCAACAGTCCACAACACTAATAAGTTCTTCCAATTCAGAGGCTCAAGGGAAAGGCAGAGTCTTTTCATCCATGCCGTGGAGGGAAGTCTGATAATATAAGAGGTTCAATGGCCGGAAGATCTGGGTCTCACATATAAAACCAAACAACAGAGGGCCAACAAACATGCACATTGAAAACCCTATAGCTCTTTTGTCTTCTGCCAAAGTTCGTTACCAGAAAGAATCACTATGCTCTAGATGCAAAATCTAGGAACCAGAATCGGAGTGCCAAACAACAAGCTTCAACCAGCAAAGCCTCTCTTGTCGAGAGAAAATCATCACATTTCTGCATAAACAATTCAAACTTCAAACCTCTATAAAGCAATATTGGTTATATGTCAGTTTGTCAATTGGATTTAATTCAGCTATTTGGTGGGAGGATTTAATTCATCTGTTTGGAGGGGAGGAAGGATCCTTATCCTTTCCATCCATCCAAGTTCAATTCCTACAAATGACACATGTTGAGCTATTAACCAATATCTTATTATAATAGCTTGAAAGTTGAAACCCTATATTATTATAATAGCTTGAAACCCCGTTGTTGGCTTTGTAACCTGAAAAAAACAAAACAAAACAAAAAACTATATACTAACCTCATTATTGACAACTTAAGTTTAAGAGTAGGCATAACATAGTTGATTCCAATCAAAACAATACCTCTATACCTGCAAGACCACCAAAAGGAAATCAAACCAACATGAGCAAAACCTAATTTTAAGTAACATCCTTAAGAAAATATCTACAAAGCAATAAAACCTATATGCTAGCTAAATCTGACCATTTAGCCTATTGATTAGGTATGTAGCATTTCTTGCATTGTTTTTCGTCTTATTGGTGAGATTTAATGTAACTTGTCCCTAACGAGCACCACTATGAGAAAAATGGTAAATGAATAGACCTCCTCAGCCACGGTGACAATGTGTGCACCAACAAAATAAAATTTGGGAAAGAGATTAAACTTAAAAACAACCTCCGCATCTCCACTAAATTAATGATAATAACTTAGAGGGGATTGAACTGAAATACTCAAAATCACCTAAGTTTGCATTGATAAACTCAGACATACTACTTACAAATTTCGTCGATTGTACCCATTCCCACGGAATCATATTTCTAAAACCAATATTGGAATATTAAAAAAAAACTATTCAAAGCAAGAAGAGCACAAAACTGGCATTTATTTGACAAACACCCATCATTTAAAAGAAAAAAAATGCAGAGAGAAGGAACAAACATTGCACAGAGGGCTCACTTATCACCGATGCACACATTAAAATCCAAGCTGCTCCAATTTCCTTCAACAAGCCTCTCCTCGGTAAGTTCAGATCTTCACCATGAGAACATCCTGGATATATTTAATGTATATATGTAAAAAATGATCAGAAAGCTTATCGAAAACTATATTAATGACACCCAAAGAAAACTATGTAAATTTTCAGAAAAATATGGGCTTTTGCCACTGTATATTTCAATGGTCAGCCTATTGCAGAGCAAGCATTGAGGTAAGGAATCACCCACCTGACAAGTGATGAGGAAACACTTAAAGACGCGTGAGCAGGTGAGAGGGGGAGCGTACATGCATACGCCATTTAAAATAAACCAAGGTTGTCAGGGGTAGTCATTGAACCATTTTATGTTTATCAATGGTAAAGGTAGAGTCGGCTTTATAAAATTGAGCTAAAACCATAAATGTTGTAGGAAACCCATACTTTGACACCCATCCCCAATCCCGCAGATCAAATCAAACCCCCAAAAAAATGCAAAAACCCTAACAGTAAAAGCAAAAGCCAACCCAACACACTAAATCAAACAATAACGAAACATAGAACAAAAACAACACCTTTAAGGTTCCATTGCAATGATGGTAGCGGAAAGAGGATTTGTGACAAACAAAATTATCAGTCGTCAATTGATCAACCAAATAGACTGTGTTTTCACATGCCTTGCACTTCTGTGTTGTGCCAGCGAACGCCATCTTCGGTGGCCTATGAAGCTGAATAAATCGCCTCTCCCAGATGAAACAACCGCCACTTTTCTTTTGAAAGGTAAGAGAAAACAAATTTGGAACATGCCTTGGAAAATCCTTTCGTCGTCCCTGTCTGAGTCCCAAAGAAAATTGTCACTTTCTTTTTCCCAAAATCATCCTCCTCCTCTTCTTTCACCAAAGGTGTCGGCTTCGAGGGAGCGGATCCTCCTCTCCGCCAAACAAGGAACATAATGCAAGCAACCAAGACAACCAAAGAAGTAGTCAATACCATCAACAACTGTGAATTTTCCCCCAAAACGACAGTCGAGTCCATCAACCCCCCTAGATCCCCCTTACCACTCACGAAAAGAGCCAAAATATGGTCAAGCCGAGATATCTCCAGCAAGCTCTTCCCCAGGCCCTGGGCGTCGCTCTCCACGGTGTTCGAATTAGCTTGCATTTGGATGGATCAGGAAAACCAGGGTAAGGAGACAAGATACAGGATCTCTCTCAGATATTCGAACCTGTGACCAGCTTCCAAGACCAACAAGTTCTTGTCACCGGAGTCTCGTACTGCAGACCTACCCTAGCTCCATGAGAGGAAGCCAACAGATCAGTGGTGCAACGCAGAGAAATGAATAAGGATTGTAATCGATTCTGCAAACAAAGGGCAGAGGAGGAGGAAGAAACTTGGAAGCCGCCGCTTGGACTCAGGATAAAACATGTGGAATGAAATGATTCGATGATTGCGGTGAACAGATGGCAAATTTTGATACGCTTTGGACAGACGACAAAGCCTCGAGAATAACCTCCCCTATAGGAACACCTTCGGTGTAATTAATATTGTTGTTCAATATTGCGCCGGAGGTTGATAACGTGCGGAGCCAGGTATCATTAGCTCGTATTCATATTTCAGCGTGTGTCTGTGCGTATGGATAGTAAATGTCAACCAAGCAAGCACCTCCCAATCTGTAGACCTATCTTAAAATAGAGTAAGACACAAACAAACAAGTGGAAGAAAGTTATGTTGAGATAAGGATCCATGATGTCATTGCTCCTGATAATCGTTAAGCATTATCTTAGGATCAAAAGAATAAAAAAGGCAGCTTCGTCCTCCTTCCATTCAAAGTAAAAGTTAAAGTTGATGAGCAGCCTGTGGGCTATATAAACCCTTGATGAGCGGCATGTAGGCTATATATATACCCAAAGCTCTTGAGTTAGTTATACACAGTGGTACGGATATATAAAACGATAGCATCTTCCAGATATAATTCAGCATAGCTTTGGTAGTGAATTGATTTTATGTATAGGCGAAGCAGCAGAAGCAAGTTCGTATTATTATTAGGATCATTTAAAAGAAGAAAGAATTAGAAACTATATGCAGCAACGCCTACGATTCACAATACTGATGGGGATAACCACGTTGTTGAAGAGCCGCTTCAGCGCTTGCATTTGCGTTCTCATTGTGATGATTGGATTATCATCAGTGAATGTTGCAGCCATGAATGCTACGGTGGCGTTTATTGATGGCTTTTTGGTTGCACACAACGAAGCAAGAAATGTGGTGGGAGTTGGTCCTCTTCAGTGGGATCGCAAACTTGCAAATTATGCACGCAATTATGCAAGAGAGAGAAGGGGCGAGTGTCTCCTCCAACACTCGGACAGCCCCTTCGGAGAAAACATATTCTAGGGAAGCGGCAATGGTTGGACCCCTTCACAGGCAGTGGCTGCGTGGATAGATGAGAAGAAATGGTTTGACTATGCCAAGAATATTTGTACTAGACCTGACTGCACTCACTACACTCAGGTTGTATGGAGGACCACCATCAATGTTGGTTGTGCCAAGATTAAATGAAACTTAGGCAATGAAAAATGCAACTCAGGCGATACTTTCATCACCTGCAATTATTATCCACCAGGTAACTACATTGCAGCCAGGCCTTATTGATATTTACACACAAAGGAATCCTGTAAATGTAAATATAAATATGAACACGGGCCCTTCAACGCTGCTTATCGGATTCTCCCTCCCATTCATTCATTCTTCATGTGTACGTACAATATGGATTGAATTGTTTCAATATAAATATTCTTGGCAGGTGTGGGGAGGAGGGCCACCTGGATGATCATGTGGGCGTTTAGCGTGCAGGAAGGGGATTGGTGCAGCGCCTCTCGACGTCCTCCATTGTCGATTCCGACCATTATCCGACACGCCCAATGTTGTTCTAGATCTTGCCCCACCATGAACCCCAAACCTATTTTTCAGTTTCAGTTCATCTGATAGAGAGTCGAGAGTGGAAGCAAAGGGCAGACTGTGAGGAAGAAACGTGGAAGCCACCACCTATTTAATAGTTGCAATTTGGAGTCGGCATTATTATCAACCAGGGAACTACATTGCAGCTGGGGCCTTTACCGATATATTTTACACACAAAGGAATCCTCTCGTAGAAATGTAAATATAAATATGAACACGGGCCCTTCAACACTACTTCGACTCCCATCTCATTCATATCTTCATGTAACGCATAAATATGGATTGAATTTAATATAAATATATTCTGGCGTGGGGAGTAAGGCCACCCGGCTGATCGGTATGCTTAGCGTAAGTGTGAAGGGATTGTGCAATGCTTCCTGACGCCCTCCATTGTTGATTCCGACTATTATCCGGACACGCCTAATGTTGTTCCGCAGATCTTAGTTCCACCATGAACCCAAACTCCATTTTTCGGGCCACCATCTGATAGAGAGTCGAGAGTGGAAGCAAAGGGCAGACTGTGAGGAAGAAACGTGGAAGCCACCACCTATTTAATAGTTGCAATTTGGAGTCGGCAAATGAATGGCAAGCAAATTGAGTCGGCAAAAGAAGAGGACATCGTGGAAAGAGAAGATCGCTTTGATCAAGTTGAGAAACGTATTAAAATCCCACAGTGGTTTGGACAATAAACGCATCAAGGTGCCCAGAGGAACTCTCCCTCAAACACCTTCGTGTGTCCATTGTGGATAGTAGGTATATCTAAAATAAAATACAAACCGATTGCATTTGGTCTATGTGCATGATGACAGTGAGTGTAGTTAGTACAGCTACAGGGGTAGTAGGAATTGGGTAGTAGGAATTCTGATTGCGTATACAAGAAATTGCTATCTTTATTGTGGATGTACCTTCATCAATGCCTCTTAATTGGAGCACAATCCATAAGCGTTTAAAATGAATTGAATGAAGTAAGACCGAACCAGTTGTCAGGCCACGCAAAAATTCAACAAACAGAGAAATACCTTGACAAACCCTTCCTCATCAAAATTCAACAAACAGAGAAATATCGTGACAAACCCTTCCTCATCTGCTGCATCGTCTCAGCTAAATGGCGATTCAAATGATCAGGGCACCTTCGTCTCTGAGATGACGCTATGAATATTTCCGTCTCCAAATTAAGCCCTTAGAAGATGAATGCTTTACCTGCAGCTAGCAAGTGAGAAAGTGGGTTAGATTTGGAGCAGATGCCCTCCGTTGGGCTCCCTGAGAGTCAAATCCCCCAGGGTCACAAATTCTCACATCAATGCAGTGCTTAACATGGTGAGGTTTCTCTCGTAGGCGCCGACCAATGATGGCAAAGATCAATTAAAGGTCATGTCGAAGTCCCTCGCAGCAGTGTCGCGGCCTTTCAATGAAGATTTCTAGCCAAAATCCTTCGGATTGGAGGCCATCAACAGGTTCTTTACAACACTGATAAAATATTTGGTGAAGATAATGCATTCAGATGTGAATGCGCCTGTGGAAGTTAGTAGTGTAATTGTCAGGGTTATACAGAGCATTTAGGGTTATTATTATGATTCGACCATATGCACAGCTTTTCTCACCTCCTTGACTCAGAATTGCAAGCAGCTGGAGCCAGTGGAAGATGTGTTCTTAATTAACCCAAAAAAATAAGTAATGTTAGATCTTAGGATAGATTAATGCTACTTCAATATATATTTTCAATATATATATTTAAAACATAATATTTTAGTGAAGAAAAGGGAAAAACAAACTGATTCCCAATATTCCATGTCCATTCACTTTGACATTCCCATGGGCTCATTAGGGATATGCTAGTCCATGAAAATATGCTAGATTTTTGGGCTCATTAAGGATATGCTAGTCCATGAAAATATGCTAGATTTTTGTTTCATTTAAATGAGATTTCCAAAAATTGTAATATATATGTTGTGGTTTATATCATATTATTGGAGTTTAACATGGTACCTAGAAGTTATATTTATTGATTCCAAAACATAAATATTTTAGTGAAGAAAAGGGAAAAACAAATTGATTCACAATACTCCATGTTCATTCACTTTGACATTTCCATTGATTCATTTAGGGATATGCTGTTACATGAAAATAATATGCTAGATTTTTGTTTCATTTAAACTTGATTTCCAAAATTTATAATATATATGGTGTGGTTTATACTATATTATTGGAGTTTAACATGGTACCTAGAAGCTATATTTATTAATTCCTTTCATTATACAACATCAGTTTGCCTATTTTTCAATCAAAATAATTACAAACCACAAATATTTTTAGTAGATTTTATTTTGCAAGAAGATGGTCTATGAGGTGACTTACTCAAAAACAACTTTTTTAATTTGGCATCAGATATCCAAAAAAAAATATGTACAGTTATGGAAAGAACTCAATTATGAGAACTAAATAGAAATGTATAAAGTATTTTTAAACTATTTACATGAGATAATTATTTTATAATTTAATATTTTTTCTCAACATGTTTTTATTTATAGTGATTTTCTCATTGCACTTTAACTTCTAGTTCAACAAGGTTGTGTGGAAACGCAGTCCCTGCCAACGAGGTTAGAAAGCAAATTGTGGAAAATGGAGTCGAATTGTAAATAAAAAGAAGTGTTGGGTGCAAAATGTATATCACAGAAATGTTGTCTGCAACATGTATATCACGAAACATGGGGCAAAAGTAAATGACATTTGGCAAGCAGAGCACCATCTATTTTTTGAAAGTATATAACAAACATATATTTTTTGAAAGTATATAACAAACTAAAAATTTGTTGACAGTGGAAGAATAAATTTGGAAATTTAAATGCATTTTCCATATGGACTGGTGAAAGATAAAAATATATGAAGATACAAAATTAAAAGGAGATAAGAAATACAAAAATTTAAATGCATTTGTGAACATGGGGTATAAGTAAACGACGCTTGCATTGTTGAGCACCATTTATTTTTAAATATATATAAAAAGAAAACTTTGTAACATATAAAAAAGTAAATGCATTTGCCATACATACTGGTGAAGGATAAGAATAAAACTTTGTAACATAATAAATATGAAATGCATTTGTCATACAGACTGGTGAAAGATAAGTATAGAGTCTGTAACATATAAAAATTTAAATGCATTTTTATTTGAAATATGTCAAAAAATAAAAGTTTGTTACATACTACTGGAAATTTTGAAATATACAAAAAAATTAAAGTCTGTTACATATAAACCGGAATTTAAATGCATTTGTCATGTAGACTGGGATTGGGGCTCCCGTAGACCATTATAAAAATATGTACAAGAAACATGATTGTGGAAAGAAGATAGAGTGCAATACCTACAAAAAAAAAATGGAAAGGTATAAGTGTTTGACTATACATCTCTATTTAAGAAACTGGAATAACTGGGTTGATAAACAAAGGAGGATGTGATGAGTAAACTTACAGTGAGGGTACATATGAGCCCTTTGGCTATTTGTTTGCGGTTGTTGTTTCATTGATGTCACTGACGACTATGGTTTCAAGGATGTCCTCGAGGGCTGCTAGAATGTTGGCAACTGCCTGTTGCCTTTCGTCGGCGGCCTGTTTCAATTGTCTTTCGAGCCATTCTTCAATGTAGCTTCTGATTGGGGCGATGTTGATCTCATTCCGTATTTATTTTTTAAAAGATCATTTTCTAATTCGCAGAAGTCGATAGAAAGATTAGAGAGAGCCTGATGAATTTCTTCATTATGTACTGCATATTTGACTAGCCAGTCATGGACGTGAGCTTGATCAAATTGAAGGATGTTGTAAAAAAATTCCAGAGACAAGGCCTTAAACATAGCAACCTGTTTATCGAACACTTGCTTGGTTAAGGGCTGGGAGTTTGCGATTAAGTGGGGGTCTTGGAAGTCCTTGGTTTTCCTGGCCAAGTGTATATTTGACAGCCTTGTGAATAATTTATCTTTCTTCAATGTGGCTTGTTCACATGACTGAACAATGAAATGCAGGTTCTTCACTTTTTCTTTCCAACATGCATTCAATTGGCCGATCAGATTTTTGGATGGAAGATCTTCTTCTCTTCTTTTTGTTTCTGTCATATTGTTGACAATTTTGCCAAAAGGAATGATCGTTTTTAAAAAGAAATTTTCTTCATCTTTTAACTCGGCGTGCAAAAGCTCGAGCAAGCTATGTGCCCTGATTCCAAGGGAAGTGATGGTTTGTGATCTCTTCCACACCTCGGTAACCACTTCCATTCTTTTTTTGATATTGTTCTCCACATATCCTTTACAGGATGCGAGCAGGGTGGAGGATGCTTTTACATTGGGTGCAGGGGTGTCAGGCATGGCTATTGCCAAAGGATTGACAAGCAATGACATAGGAATGAAAGCGTCTTCCAATTCCTTGACCTGGGCCTTTAGTCTGGCATTCTCGGTCTCCATGCCTCCAATGGAATCATGAAGTGTTTCTCCGCTCGCAGTATGAAGTTGACAAATTTGGGACGGCTGCATGTTGGCAATGTCAACCTCTAAACGAGATTTGCCTTTCTTATTTTTAACATTTTTTTTTCTCAATTATCAATTTTTTGGACCGGCTATCAAAAACAACGCTCTGGAACACGAAGGATTCATCTTCGTCAAAATTTTCGGTAACGGATATGTCCATTGGATGGCTATGGTTGATGGTGTCTCCGGGCTGATCAAGGAAGCAGATCATGTTGTCCATATCAGTGTCAAGTTCCATGTTCTCACTCTGAATTTTCGTCTCTTCCGCCTGCCCCACATTTTTTTTTCTCTTCTTCTCTACTTGAAGCTTGTGATAACTATCAATTTTAGAGTGAGGATGGTCGTTATCTCCTCCTCCGTTTGAAGAACTCTGGGTTTCTTTGTTGCTATGGTGGGTCGTTGGAGCGATGCTCTGGGATGTCATACTTTTTGGAGTGGTATTTACGGATTGAGCACTCTTGTCAGTGGGGCCTTTCCCATGTTGCGTGTACAATTTAGTACAGCTTTGCACTGTGTCTGCGTAGTCGGCATCAGAGGCGAGACCGTTGTCCCCACTGTCTCTGTTTTGGGGCAGGTGTTTTTTTACAAAACAATCGTCGAGGCCAAGTGTTTGTAAATGGTGTCTAAAAATATCATAGGGGTCGAACCCTCTTGTGATTTCAACATATCTCAGGTTGGAGATGCTAGAATGTGCTGCGAAATCATCAATTTTGTTGACGTTTTTCAACACGAACTCCCCTATTTTCCAAGGCAAAGGAATGAACTATTTTTTTTTCTTCCTTTGGAACAGACGGAACCAGTAGCTGTATTGACATGCTACTTCTGCAACAAACATTATGTCTGTAATGTGACATGGAAGGGGAGCAGGTTGTTCCGTGGAGCCAAAAATTCGTATGACAGTGTAATTATCCAAAAGTTCGAGTGTCCCCTTCTTGTCCAAAAAACTAGTTGTCTGTTTAGATATGCGGGGAGCATCTTCTCCTAACAACAAAACTTTGAAAACAGAGAGGAAGCCATTAAAAACCTCATAAAAATAGTGGGAAGCCTTGTGCTTCCACAAGGCCTGGTACCATAACGTTACTAGGTGGAAATCGCAGTTGACATTCTTGGACAGAGACAGTTACGGAAACCTACAGGAATGTGCTATTGCAAAAACTAAATAGGATGACATATCAAATTTATTTTCCCTTTTGTAGCTTGACAATTGGGAAGAGATTTCATGGAAAATTAACCTGCCCCAATCAAAAATGGTTTGTTCGTTGACTGTGAAATACAAAATATAAAGAGCCATGCGAGAAACAGTTGATGTGGACTCCTGTCCCATTATTCTTGTAAACAGCCAAGCAATTTCGTGAAATGGATTTCTAAATGAACTAACCTGGATGCTTGTAATATCTTTAGGAACTGGAAGCGGGTTTTCCAAAAAAGGGGGCAAGAGGTCCAATCTTTTATTATGCTTTGCTATGAACTATTTACAATCTTCTCCTCTGAACGTCAATGTTGGCTTTGGCAATTTCAGCATCTGGCAGAAGACCTAAGGTGACAAAGAAATAGAAGAGCAGTCCTGCAGTGGAATAATTCTTTTCTCTGCAATAAATTTATCAGTGCACCAAGAGACCAGGTCCTTACAGTCAAAAACCTCAAGGACACAGCCTGCATGAGCAATCCCGGAGGTCCAAATTACTTTGTTCTCTGCGGCAGAGGTTGAGTAATAATAATATGCCCTGGACCACTGGAAGTTCTGGTCCTCACGCCCGAAGATGTTCACTATATCTCCACAGAGTTGTTGTCAAGTTGATGCCATAGGTTTATGAGAACGTTTCTTTGGTGTAGATGATGGTTTAAAAGAACAGTTAGAGCCGATAATGTAACTCTTCACTAAATCTTGGTTAAATGCTTATGAATGGGAAAGCTCCTTGAGCCTTTCGTTGATTAATGACAATCTGTATTGGTGGTGCATGATGAGTTGTTAACCATAAAGCTTATTTATTGCATATTTAGAAATGCGAAGGTGGCGGGTACGACGAAGAGCAATTAAGGATTGGAGGTTTTGTGAACGTGTGAAGGCCACAACATGTGAACGGAATTTCATGATTTTGAAATGAACACTCGGAAGGGATAATATAATCCCCCCGCAAATTTTGGTTTAATGCGCATCAATACGAGATGTCCTCAAGCCTTTCGCCCATCAATGACAATCTATATGGTTT